>PVJC01029963.1:0-21490 GCA_004026665.1 Murina feae | reverse complement strand
TACACTGTTCCTTTAAGGCCTGGGATTTGTTTATCTTCTATAATTGATACACTGTTCCTTTAAGGCGGCCTACACATGTAACGAAGCCTCCTCTCTGCTTCACCTCGCAGCAGCGTCTATAATGACACAATGTTACTTAGTGGTGAGGCCCCGGCTGCTCCCGAGGATTCTATGATTGTTATATTGTTTCAAAGGTGTGTTTCGCTAGAGCCAGTTTAATCGGAGCTGAGCTGAGTGGGCGCTGCTTTACTTTTGCTCCTGCCGCAATGAAAACAGCCGTTTACTCAGGTCCGTGAGTGGTGGCCGCCATGTTGGCTGGGCTAATTTGCATACAGCCACTCTGATTGGCTGGTGGGCGTGGCTTACCTGTCTCAGAGAAACGGTTAATTTTGCTATTTCGCTTTTATTAGTTTAGATAAATAAACCCCAGAAACCTGCTTCCAGCCAGGCTTGCTGGAACGTTGGGTCAGTGGGAGCTGTGGGCAGCCTGAAAGCCTGAAAACGGCCCTCAGCTCCGCACCCAGGCTTGCCACACCCCAATGGGGTGAGGGTTCCCACTGGGGGGCTTGGCCAGCCTGCAAACAGCCATCAGCCCCTCACCCAGGCTGGCTAAGCATGCCAGCAGGTGGACATCCGCTAACGGTCCCAGACTGCGAGAGGGCACAGGCGGGGCTGAGGGACACCCCAAGTGCACAAATTTTTGTGCACTGGGCCCCTAGTGTGTGTGTGTGTGTGTGTGTGTGTGTGTGTGTGTGTGTGTGTATGACACAAATCCTGTATTAAGCAGTATAAACATGTTTTTTTTCTATAAATAGGACCTTCATGATTGGAGGGTTACTTTGTATAAACACCAGAGGCAGAAGAGTTACATTTTACATCTGAAAGACCACCTTTTGATTGGATAATTTTTCCCTCTTTTCTTTTTCTCCTATGCAGTATATAGTGGAATGTCATGGGATTACCCTTCTTCCCCAATTCTTGGGCATGTACCGGCTTAATGTTGATGGAGTTGAAATATATGTGATTGTTACAAGAAATGTGTTCAGCCACCGTTTATCTGTATATAGGAAATACGACTTAAAGGTAAGATTCATTTTATTAATTCTCAAGTAATTAAGCTTACTCATCCACATTGGAAATGTTGTAAATAATCATGCTAAACACAGGGGTGGGGAACCTTTTTTCTGCCGAGGGCCATTTGTATATCTGTAACATCATTCACAGCCATACAAAATTATCAACTTAAAAATTAGCCTGCTCTAGTTGGTCACACATTTAATTATCTTACTCCTAATGCCTTGGCAGGGCCAGACCAAAGGATTTCTCATCCGTGGAGGAGCTCAGAGCTCAAAGCCACCAGGCATCTAGCAGTGCACTCCTTCATGTTAACCAAGGATCACTCGCTGGATTTACCAGAAGACACTGTACATATTAGGGATACCATCTTTAGTTTATTCAACAAATATTTATTGAACATCAGCCATGTACCAGGCACCATTTTTAGATGCTAGGAATAGTGTGATGAACAATAAAAGCAAAACTTCACTCAAGGAGCTGACTTTCTGGTGGGTAAAGACAGACAAAAAGTGAAAGTAGTGAGTAAATCACATAGTATATTAGGAAGTAGTAAGGGCTAGGGATAGAAGTAAAAGCAGGGAAGAAGGGGAAGGGAGGCAGTTCTAAATAGGGTGTCAGGTAAGGTTTCACTGAGAAGCTACCATGGAGCAGACCTGAAGGAGGCGAGGGAATGAGCTGAGAGAGAACATTCCTGGCAGAGGAAACAACCCTGACACAAGCTACTTCAAAGACTTTGAGTGAGTGGTGACCACTGGAAATTTTGAGGGGAGTAAGATGATCTGACTTCTAGATCACTGACTTAGAGGCAGTGTGTCCTGTAGGATTTGGCCACTGTGACCTGCCTGCATGGCAAATCCAACTTGGCCATTTTTGTAAGGAAAGTTTTATTAGAATATCGCCATGCCCATTATTTCTGTGTTGTGTGTGGTTGCCTGAGTGCTGTTATGGCAGAACTGAGTAATTGTCTCAGAGATTGTTTGGGACCACAAAGCCTGAAACATTTATCCTCTTACCGTTTTCAGAAAAAGTTTGCCAAACGTTGGCCTTCATCAGTGGATCTCACAATTTTTATCTTAGACTCCTTCACACTCTTCAAAAAGGATCCCCCCCCCAAAAAAAAATGTGCTTATGTAGGTTATGTCTTTTGATAGTTGCAGTGTTAGAAATTAATATGAGAAATTTTTAAATACTCGACTTATTTAAAATAATAAAACAGTTGCACGTTAGCATATTTTTATGAAAAATACTATTATCTTTCAAATAAAAAATATCGAGACAGGTGACATTGTTTTACATTTTTACAAATCTCTTTAATGTCTGACTTTTATTAAATATGAGACGCTTGAATGTCTTATCTGGTTCTGTTGTCGGTCTGTTATTGTAGTGTATGAAGAAAGTCAGGCCTTACACAAATATGTAATAGAAAAAGGAGAAACGTGTGTTTTAATAACTTTTTCTGAAATTTATGGATATTGTTTTTTGATATTCAAACACCTGCCAGATGGTAATTTGTCAGAGCGTATGTGGAATGTGGAATCTGCGGTCCCAGCAGTCACGCTCTTCATGGGAAGCCAGTGGTCTGTTTGCATGCGTTGGTCTGAATACATCACACTTTGGTCATTTGGAATGGACGGGGTCACTGAGTTACATGCTCTTCCCATTATCAGTACTTTAAAATTTCCAATTTTTACATAAAAGCTGAGATTTTACCACTGGCTACAAAGTCCTATTCATTGTTTTCCATGAAGTGGCAGCACACAGCCCCCCTGCACATAGCCTACAGCCCAGAAGCTTCAATTATCTTTGAACAGATATCTGACAAAAACCCAGATTTTAATAAATATAGATTGTCAGCTGTTCTTTCAAGTAAAAGTGTTGTTTCATGAAACACTAGCTAGTTCAACTCATGTCTCAGATCATCACAAAAATGATTGTTCTTAGACCACTTCTTTTTTTAAGCAGAATTGCTTTATGCATACTTCCCACACAGAATATTGAAAAGATGTATACCCCAGGGTCAAGATTTAATAAAAACAAATTTCCTTGCTTCCTCAGGACATTTGTGTATTTAGACAGAGATACAGCTATAGATACAGATACAGATATATTACGACAAACTCTACTAGTACCATTTGGTACCACTGCTGGATTTGTCCTAAGCTGCCAGCAGTTTCACCCACCATTATTTTTGCAATATTCACACAACTATCAAGACAGTGAGCAAGGCAAGTAACATCTCATATTATTATAAAGGTAGTTTTGACTTTGCAGACCCATGAGATGGTCTTGGGACCCCAGGGGGCTGAATCACACACTTTGAGAAATGTTGGTCTAAGGAGGGGAACATTGCCTGGGTTTATCTCCTACCTTCTGGAGTTCACATGAACTGTCCAGGCTTTCCAAATTCAGCCTTGGTCTCTCCTGTCTTCAAGTCAAAGCCACTTTGTTCACTGCAATTGACCCTGGTGGAAATTCCAGCCGCCACGCAAGGCTCTTTGACACCAGCTCTGTCACAAAGCTCTGTTCACTGGTCTGACTCTCCCATGTGAGACACCAGAGGGACCTCTAAAGCCACAAGTCCTGGTTTTATCACTTGTCAGCTATGTGTAAGTTGTTGAACCTTTGTAAGCCTCAGTTTCTTCATCTGTAAAATGGGGATAATTTTATCTACCTTTGATGGGTTGTTGTGGGGATTAAGTGAAATATGTACATGTCAAGTGCAGCATAATGTATAGCATATAGAATTGGTCAGTGGATTTTGGTTATCTTATCCATTCTGCTAGTCAGTAAGTGCCTTAAATTAATTTTTTTGCTCTATTTACTTTTCTATCCCCCTTTACGTCAAGATAGTGTATCTAGTAAATATATCTTGACGTAAATTATACTTGTAAACTGGATATTGTAGTTTTAACTTGCTTTGGACTTTATAGTTTCATCTCCCTTTTTGGCTTATAGAATAAATGGTTGTGTTTTGCCAGTACTTTCAGTTGTGATGGAACTTGAACATCTGGCATCATTTCATGATTCTAACTCTTGACCTTAACTTATTGACCTTACTTTTCTATTTTTTGTTTTAGGTTTTTTATTCTGGGTTAATTTAAACTTGAATGAGTTTTTTTACAGGCTAATGATCTGCATTTACACAGAGATGAAGCCGCATGGAGAATCCTAGACAGGGATATACTGTAGGAAGAAAAAGAAAAAACACTGACCAAAAACTTGGTTAAAGATACAAAAAGGAATAAATCATTTTTTCTTCTACCCAGTAGCATAAGCAATGCCCCCCCCCCCCTTTTTTTTCCATTTAGGGACATTCTTTGTTAGAAATCGGTGAACAAAGGAAGATATTTGTGGCCCATGTTCAAGGATCCCTAAAGGAGTGCATACAGACCAAGCTAAGTTACGGCTGCTGGACTCCGCCGTGCGGAGCCTGTGCCGCGGTGTGGAGCAGGCCACGGGCTTTCCTTCATGAACGATTCACACTGTCCATCTTTATTTGGTGGGTCAGTGCCCCCCTGACATATCCCCAAGAAACTTCGAGCACTTTCCCTGGGCTGGCAGCAGGGTCTTTCAGACCTACCAGGCCAGGGAATGCTGAGAACCAGGGGGATGGATAGTGGACTGTAGGAGACTCCGACCCGGTCTCAGCTCCCTTCCCCAATACGGGTGTCTCCTCAGTCTGCATCTCCCCATCTGTGCATTACATCCATCCTCATCAGTGACTGAGCTGCTTAAATGGGAGATGGTCATGGAGTAAAAATTTTGATTTTTTAAAAAGACTAGCCCATCTAGAAGCTACTTTAATTTCCCTCCAGTCACATGTAAGTTCTGTTCATGATTGGCTAATGCCAGTATTCCAGGGCAATACGTGGCTGTGTAGGAGGTAGTCAGGTCAACGAGCCACTTCCTGACCCTGTGTAGTTGGGGTGTCCAGTGCTGAGGGGAAGGGAGAAGAGGGGATTGGTCTGTGATCCTTCTCCAGCCATTTATCTGGTGAACGCCGAGCATTCCTGTGTGATGCACCACAGTGGTCACTGGGGAGCACAAAGCATAAGTAGTTCTTGTACCGACATAGTTAGGAATTCACTGGCCATTTGTTTCCCAACTTCTCTTTCACTTTAAAATCTTCCACAAACAGAGGAACATTTCTCTGCTGGAACTCCACCCCAAAGCCCCCTGAAAGCATCTGAGATGGACTTGGTCGTCGGGGACCACCCCGAGCCCTGAGGCATCGTTTTGGAAACCAGTGCGGTAGAGGGGAAATCGCTAAGATCAAGCACTGAGTTTTCTTTCTCTTTATACTCTGTGTTCACCCCCGGCCCTGGCCCAGAAGGGGTGTATGTGAATGTGTTGTGATGGGATCTCCAAGGGGCTGGGGGACAGAAAGCATCACTGGGGTCTCACTCACAGTAAGTGAGGAGAACGTGGTCATCAGTAACTAAAACGGGAGCGAGGCAGTCAGAGGGCGAGGACGGGCCCACATCTGGAAGACATGATGTGGGATAAGAGGCATCTGATGCCCCAGTGGTCACTGCGGCCAGCAGGTGGCCTGCTTCACCTTTGATTATCATAACACCAACCATTCGTGGCCATTGATGCAAAAAGGAGATTGTGGTTCTGACCCAGTGTGTGGTGATTTCCAGCAAGGACCAGGGAGAAGGCAGCACAGGTGACGTAACAGGGAAAGGCTCAGAGGGAGTGGACAGGGACACCTGCAGACCAGGCAGAGTAGTGACCAGGAGGGGACAGAGCTCACACAGGACGAGCTTCAAGCAGAGTTGGCGCCCATTTATAGTCGTGCTCTGCCCTGGAACGTTTGCACATTTTAAGCATGAAATGCAGGGCCTCTCACGTGCAAGCTTTTATTATCTCTTTGTGTTTCAGGGCTCTACAGTGGCTAGAGAAGCAAGTGACAAAGAAAAGGTAAGTGCCCGACATACCCCTCACCGTGATCCTATGGGCGTGCTCAAGCAGCACCTCTTATGTCATCCCTCCTTCTGACTCCCATGTGCACCAGAGGAGCACATTCTTGAACTGGAGTGTTTCACTTCACCTCTCTTCCTCAGAGCAGCTGTCCATGCCTCCTGGCCGAATGATGAGGTGGTTATTAGTTTAAGTGCAGTTGGAAGAAACAGTTCCCGTGCATTGTGGTCTTGAAAACACAGCCGCCTGCACAGTAACTTATGACCAACACTGACAGGTACAGCTCAGCAGCAGGACCCTAACCCTACACTTGACCACTAGCTATCCAGGTGTGACCTAGCGAGTTTCTCTGCCTCTGTGCGCCCCGGTTTCTTAAAATGTTGACTCGCCTGAGCTTTACACTCTTTTTCAACTATAAAATGTTAAGATTTGACTTGAGTATTTTTTACTTACAGAATTAGGCAGGAGACTTTGTCTTTTTATGTTTTCCTGAGTCACTGGACATTAGGAAATTGAAACCACATTTAGTTTATTATGCAAGATTATAGACAGATTCAGCATCAGTCAGTTTGATTAAGAATTTAGGAAGTGCTTTGACTGAAATTGACATTGCTTATACAATAGGCATCTCTATGCTCTCAGGCATTATTCCTCACCTTGAGAGTGTCTTTTTTTTTTTCCTTTTTCTTTTTTTAATAAACCATCTGGGAGTTGGCTCAGGTTTTTGTTTTTGAAATTAAATTCTTTCAGGATGATATCATTCAGTTCTGGTTTGAGTTTTATGGATCTGGAAATCTAGTTCATTTAGAAGGGTCTGTGCATGTCTCTATGGTCACTATCCTAGCTTCAGGGGCTAAAATAATGAACCATGCAGATACATCTAGCAGGAGGTGCAGACATTAATAGGAAGTAACAGTGTCATGCGATACGTATTTCCATAGGAAGCATGCAGCAAGAGCGCCTGACTCCAGGTTGGAGGCTTTCTGGAGGAGGTGGGTGTGGAAACTTGAAGGATAGGTAGGAATTAGCCAGGGGAAAGGCCATTAGAGCAGCACGGGTATGAGCACAGAGCAGGTGTGCTTGGTGCTTACCGGGAGGGTGAGATGGAGCCAGTAAGCTGGACCAGTGGAGAGGCTGTTGAAATAACCCAGATGAGATGGTGACCTGGGCTAGGATGTTGGAATATGATAGATTACAGAGCGATTTAGGAAAAGAACCCACGGAACCAGATACTGAGTGTGGGAGGTGAATGGTTCCAGGGAGATGTGTGAAGGGAGGGCGGATTGAGGGTGACTCCCGAGTGTCTGGTTTGGATAGTTGGGGGTTGAATTCACTGTTTGGGAGAGGGAGCAGAGTGGAGGGAGTAGTTTGAGAGGTCATGTGGCATCAGAGCAGAGGTGCCCAAGAGGCATGAGAGGCTGCAGAGAGTTTTGACTGGAAGAAGTGACCTGGGAAACCTCATGGAAGGATGATCAGCAAAGACAGGGAAGTCAATGAGGTCGCTCAGGACTAGTATAGGGAGCAGGTGGAGAAGCATGTCTGGAGCCAG
Source organism: Murina feae (assembly GCA_004026665.1). Taxonomy (NCBI): domain Eukaryota; kingdom Metazoa; phylum Chordata; class Mammalia; order Chiroptera; family Vespertilionidae; genus Murina; species Murina feae. Next base: position 13,941 of record PVJC01029963.1, on the reverse strand, counting down.
CTCAGAGGGACATCATCATTTATGGCTGATGGATACTAGTCAAGGGAGAGAGACTTGCAAAAGATCAGCCAAAGACATAGGAGATGACCCAGGAAAGACTGGATCATTTTCCAAGTATTTATTAAGCATCTGTAATGAGCAAGCATTTTGCCAAGCATCATGAGAAGTGCCTCAGTGAAAAATGCCCCCACTCTCATGAAATTTGCACTCTAATATTGTCCCAGAAACCAGAGGGAGAGGACTTTCCCAGCATTTGATACTTCTGCAAGATTAGGTAGGATGAGGACTGAGTAATTTATTATCCATTGGACTTGTCAACAGAGAACTCACTGGCAACCTTCCTTGTCAGTGACCATGGGTGGGTGTAGCAAAAGCCAGATAGCAGTGAGTTAGGAAAAGAGAAGAGAAAAAAGAAATGGTAGGTCCTTCTTTGACCACTTGTATGTTTATTGTACATGAGTGAATATATTTTTACATTTCCAACTTCCAAGTAAGTCACTCTGAAGACACTGGCTTTGGCCAAAGAAGCAGAAACAGTGGACTATCGACTTCCACGTTGCCATGACTAAACATTTTTTCCAGGTGTCCCAGAACTCAAATAGGTATTTAAGTTTTAGTCCATGAGAAACTCAGGGGTTTCATACGATTGGGGTTTTCTCCTATGAGCAAATAGCTGGACTGTTTAAAGAGCCACCCAGACTTTTCAGCATCATAGCACAAAGCCAGCCCCTTTGTAAGAACTGTGAATGTGATGGCATCCAGCATTCCTTGTTGGTTGCTCTGTTTTCACTTCGTTCCCAAGTCCCTTGAGACTGCTGCTGGCAGCCTTTTTCCTCTGTTTGCATCATTTGGATGTCTTGCGGACGCATCACCGAGGACTTGGTCTGCTTTGACAATAACCAATGCCGAGGAAGACAGTTACAGCTCATGGAATGGCTGTTGCTGAAGTCTAAGTTATAAAGCAAGGACCTGCGTGTAAAAGAAAGCCACAGTATTTGATGTCCTCATAGCTGTAATATTTTGTCAGGAGCAGAACTTGCATTTACCTGTCTTTTCTCCCACACCCAACCTGTGGGACCCCATACTTTTCAGAAACTCATGGTGTTCACCATAGTTCCGCTGCCGCCTCACCAAAAATGTATAATCCTTTATTCGCATAGGTTTCTGTGAAAAAAAACATGAGGATATATGACCTCTTTAACAGAAACCCTTTTCTGAGAATTGCGTAGGGTGCTTTTATCCTCTTTGTAATATGTGCCAATTATTCCTCAAAACATCTCCTTTGGAGGTGGGCTTAGAAAGGCAGAGTCAGGAGGGGGCCTTGAGAGATCAGAGTCCAGTCCCCCCCTCCCACCTGAGATTTGAGAGGGAAAATTGAGCTCCCGTGCTGTTTTGCACAATTAGTGGCAGAGGAGAAACTTTATCTTAATCTTGGGCTTATTTTTTTTAATGTTAATATATTGAGAAGTATAAAGGTAAGTAATAATAACACATCTGTTAAGTGCCAAACACTTTTAATTTTTACGTGAATTTGGTTATGTGATCCTATCAACCACCTCGTGAGGTAGGTGCTATTATTACTGCCTTTGCATAAATGAAGTTACTTATCAGGTTGAGTGACTTGTCTAAGGTCCCACAGTTATGATGTGATGGATCCAGGGTTCCAGCCCAGAGCACACCTTTCTAACTATGCTACATGTGCCACTCTAAATGTCTGGGAGTTCTCTCTCCTTTTTTTAAAGGACATATTATCAAAAATACATATGAGCCCGGCCAGCATGGCATATCAGTATGCTCGGGTTGCAGGCTCAATCCCCAGTGTGAGGTGTCAGGAGGCAGCTGATCAATGATTCTTTGTCATCATTGGTGTTTCTATGTCTCTCTCCCTCTCCCTTCCTCTCTGAAATCAATATATCCTATATAGTAAAAGGGTAATATGCAAATTGACTCTAACAGCAGAACCACTGGGAATGACTGGTCACTATGACACACACTGACCACCAGGAGGCAGACACTCAATGCAGGAGCTGCACCTGGTGGTCAGTGCACTCTTACAGGGGGAGCTCTGCTCAGCCACAAGCCAGGCTGCCAGCACAGCAGTGGTGGTGAGAGCCTCTCCTGCCTCCTCAGCAGTGCTAAGGATGTCCAACTGCAGCTTAGACCTGCTCCCCACTGGCAAGTGGACATCCCCCAAGGGCTCCCAGGCTATCAGAGGGATGTCTGACTCCCAGCATAGGCCCGATTGCCTGGGGAGTGGACCTAAGCCAGCAGGTGGACATCCCCCGAGGGTTCCCAGACTGCGAGAGGGCAAAGGCTGGGCTGAGGGACGCCCCTCCCCCGAGTGCACAGATTTTTGTGCACCGGGCCTCTAGTATATATACACACATACATACATATACATATTTTTTAAATACATATGAATCCTGTAAATCATGAAGATGAAGAAGGAAACATTCACCACAGGGACAAAAACATTATTTTGCAGTTAAATATGGTATGAAAACAGTTCATCTGCGTCTTGATTTGATTTAAAAATAAAAAAAGTAGTGAAATAAGTTATTTGGTTTTATACTATGTTGGCAAAACAGCCCATTTCTATTTCCTCATTTTTGTAGCTACATCCCACGTCATTGTAGCTTACACTGTGTACACAGTCACCTGAGGAAGAATTGTGCTTTACTTTCTGGGCTTGGAATTCATGAAAGCTCTTCTTCCAGAAGAAGAGGTGCCCTAAACCACCCCCTGTCCTAGGTTATAAGTGCTCCTTAGGAAGGGGCAAGAGATAATCTCTTGAAGATATGGAATGTAAGAGTAATTAAAATTGGTAATTGGTGGAGGAGAGTGTGCCCATAATAGGAGATGAGGTCTCTTAGAGATGGCAGCCACAATGAGGTAACATTGACAAAATGCACAAAAACGAATGTATTAATGGAGCTGAACTCATAAACCCGTTGGGTTTTTAAGTCCCCCCCCAAATTCCTGCACTTCTTTTTTGCACCAATGATCAGTTTTTCTCTCCATGATCAGTTACTATTTCTCACCTGTCCAGAAAGCATGCTATTTTTTGTCTTCAAAAATAAAACTATAAATTCTATCACGGTTACCTTAGTCAGAAATATTTGGAAGATGGCTAAAAATATTTGTTTTCTGCATGAAACCAAATGATTTGTATGAATATTCTTTCCATTGCTCTCATTGTGTGACCACGTTCTCTACAAAATGGTTATCCTGGTGCAGAGAACCATTTTCACAGAGAATCTCCATCAGCATCGCTGAACTCATAACCTGGTTGTTTTTCTTCATTTGACTTGTTGTAACTGCTTTAATTCCCCATACTTTTAACTTGGTGACAAGTTTTAAAACTGTCATTTCAAATATTTAGTGATATAGTGCAGACAAGCCCCTTCCCTTCGATTTCAGCTTGACATGTAATTAGTGTGATTTGCATTAGCATAATAATGAAGGTGAAACTGAAGGAAATAAAGAAGTTATATTCCAACAAAAAGTGGGATCACTTTCATGGCAACAAGTATCAGAACATGCATGTACAGATGTCTTGAATTAAAAAGAGAGAGAGAGAGAATGGTGCTTTTCTTTTTTTTAAACCGTTTTCAAATTCTGACAGCTGCTATGACTTGTTTTATTCTTTAATTCTTTCCTTTTTAATGGAAGGGCATCTTCCATTCATGGCTCCAGCAGTTTAGCCTCCTCTAAATGAGACAGAGAAATGCGAATCTCCCTGGTGGTCGATCTTTTCACAGCTGCGCTGCAATTCCAGTGTGACATCAAATTAGTAATTATAGCTGAGTGAACTGCTTTTTACCAAATGACAGCCTTCGCATGCTGCCAGCAAGCAAGCCACTCAGCAGGGAATCCGGGGAAGTAAAAGAAAACATAACTGGACTCACTTGATTTCTGAGGGATTTGACCTGACTCTTTAAAAAGCCCGTGTTCTCGAGAATGCGAGTCCTGGGGATTTACACAAATATGCATTTTGTTCATCATTCTGCACCGTTCTTCTCAAAACTCATGTCTGATTTTATTAGGTAAAGGCAAGGCTGCGCAGTGAAGTCAGAGGGCCCCAATAAGAAGATTCCTTTTAACATACAACCTTCTCCCTGGAACTCCTTTGAAAGAAAACAGCTGCCCTGCAATTGGCATTTGTATAACTATATTGGCAATAATCATTGTTGACACTTTGATAATGGGCTACAACAAGCTGCCTTGTCGATTCTTAGGCATTGTGAATTGCACTGACAATTCAGTGACTGTCACCCTCGCTGACATTTTACCTACTACCGACTGAAGGTTCAGGAGAATTAATTGTTCATACCCTTACATCGAAAAATGCTTTCCCTAAAGCAGTTTTCAGCATTTCTTTTGTGATCTTTAACTGGTAACACATTATAATTAATTACCACCTCTATCTGGTTCTTTGGGCTGCAGTTAAAAGTAACCTAACCACGAATGCCCAATGCTGGCTCGGAGTATGGGGCACAAAAGCAGAGCCGCCTGCCCCTCGGGGAATGTTTCTTCAGCTGTCAGTTAAAAGTGCTTTCCCCTCCTTCCCCCACCCCTCGCTTGTGGCTGGTCACTTCAGGGGGCGTTGTCAAGGCTTTTAGGCCTGACCCAGTGGATGCTGTAGCCTTCTGTAAAATTTCTTCCATAGTAGAAGGGAATCGCTTCTGCTTTCGAGGCACTGTGAGGAACACCTCCCCGCACACCACAGTGCAGAGGAACGTTCCGCTCAGAGCAGGAGCAGGGCCTGTCCTCAGACCTCACATTAAAGGCGGCACTGTTACCATCTGCCCTGTGGCCCAGAGATGCTTTATTAAAAGGGGGCGTTGGGAGAAAGACCCCAAACATAGTGCTGGGGACACTGAGTCCCAGCCCCTGCTCTACCGTTAATGGAAGTTTGGGGTTTGAGGATAAATCGTTTGACTTTGTCCTCACTTGTAAAATTAAAAAGGATTTGATCGTGTCATTGGTCCTCATACTTTCGTGTTTATAAGACTGTCTGGTTTCCAATGCAACGTTCCCTTCCTCCCGAGGTGCCCTTCAGCTGCCCACTTGACTTGGAGAAGTCCTGGAGTTGGCAGCCACCAGAACCCTGTCTGTTTTAGGTGTAGGCTAAGGGATTGCTGTTATTAATGGAAAAAATGTTCTGAACCCTCATATTGTGTCAGCAGGTGTCTGAGCAAGTCTGCAGAGCCCTATGATAGAAACCATAGGGGTTATTCTGGGAGTTTTTAAAATTCCGGTTATTTGGAATTTCTCACAACTGGAAAGATGCCATGCACATGACTCGTGAGCATCTTCCTGGTGACAGCGGTAAACCCCTCAAGCCAGTCTGTAGAAAATCTCAGTTGCCTTAGAGTAATGTTTTCACTTGAATGAAGTCAACTTAGAGATCCCAAGCACAGATGGAGCAGTGCTGGTAGGTGTGCGATTTTTTTTTTTAAGCTGACAGCTCTTATCCAGTTAGTTCCAGGAAGACTTGGAGTAGAGAGAAGACTTCCAAAATTTAGTGCGTTGTCTGGCTTTAAGTAATAAAATGACGATGTTCGCTGGATTAGTATTAAACTAGAAACTACAGGACTTAGCAAACTTAAGTGTTCAGATTCTACGATTTTTAGATTATCACCATCGATGTCCATGCAACAGAATCTTCTGATCAGATTGTAGCTATCTATTTTGTGGATTTTGTAAGCAGCTTAACTGTTTTAGCACAGCCTCTGGAGAAAACCAAACTGCCACCTTTGACATGGCCACTTATAGAGCCACTATGTTCTGAAAAGTATGACATTATTAGAAGAGGAATCAATATCACTTCTTTAATGTTAGTTTGAAAATTTTAGGGACAGTAAAATAACCAGCAGCTGTGCTCTGCCTGCCTTCACAGTTCCAAGTCGCAAAATTAGGGTAGGGCTCACTCAGGTTTGTGCTTCTGAAGCGTAGCACTGTTTCACAAGGATGTTCAGGTATTTTCACAAGTATGATGAGGTATGTTCTCTTTCTAAAGTTACATATAAACAAACACATTCAAAATAAGAACTCATCTTCAGGTGCTAGTCACAAATGTACACATTCTCCTTGTGGAAATTATAAGTTTATCATTGAACCGTTGGATCATTTCCCATGCCATGAACGCGCATAGACCATTCTGCTTACATTGTTAAAGGAGGTGGTTATATGTGCTTTTGTGAGAAAAAACCTGTTACCTCTACTATTTCTGTATGTATTTTTACCCATGTTCACAAATTTGCCTTTTCATGTATCAAATTTGTGGCTTGGATATTTTTGAGAAGCAGAACTGATTTTGTTATAAATCTCTAACATCTCTTATTACCCCAAAATTGGTACCATGTACATTCAATCAGATCATCCTTATCCTAGCTCCAGTGTCAGGATTACCTAGAATTCTCTCCCCTACAGGAATATTTCCGGAGTGTATTTTCAGACCCACAGACTTTTATGAAGTTTTTTTTTGGCAAGCGTGGTGAAAAGGGATTTAGTCTTTTTTGCAAGTTTATTTTCATTTAGGTGAGCTTGTAGCAACAAGTGAATCAGTTCCTAACATGAGACAGTAATTAGTACATATTTTTTATGTTTTGTATTCAGTTCCAAGTGTCACAACACGACCCATCAAAGGGACACCAATCTTTGACATCAAGGCTTACAATTAGACTTCTTTTAAATGGGTTGCCAAATGAGCACATCGAACAAAAATTCGTTTCTTTCTGAAATACAAGTCCTTTAATCACAGGGTACTATGCTCTGTATTATCCTTTGCATTGAAACCTTCTGGTACCAAAATCCTGTTTGCGTTAAACACTCAAGTGTGACAGGAGTACAGTTTATCTTCCTGCTAAGGTTTCCATCCATGCTAAAAAAAAAAAAAAAAAAAAAAAAACCAACTTGGTTCTGTAGGTTCTCGATTTTGGCTCTGTGCACTTCAAATGCATGTATTTTTTTCCCTGTTGTTAATGGCCGTTTAAAATGCAATGGACTATTTTTGTATAATTTAATGTAATTGTAGAATGATGATAAAAATTAAATCTCCTTTTAGTTTGAATTCTGTGTATTTAAAGTTATGTTTTTGAATGTGAATACAGGTTTCAAATATCTGTGATTTTTTTTTTAAAAATTTTTAAGTCATCTAAAAGTTAATTCGATTTTAACATCTCAGTAAAATAAAATTTCTGGCTTTACTAACTTTTAAAATATCCAATATTACTAAACTTCGTGAATATGACAGCAGTCAGACATCAACACACAGAACTTAATGAAATAAGTAAACAGACAGATTAATTTCCATTTGAAACAAATAGAAAATGTAAATCCTTTTGATAAGCATTTGTTTTTGTGTGTGTGGTTTGTTTTCAGAGGATCTGCAAAATTTTCAGTGATTTGGAATTTACAGTGGTTATTAAAAGTGCTAAGTATTTTTAAGTTGAAGGGAGATTCCAGTGCCTTGTTTTATCTCCTCTCCACCTTTCTGTTGGGAAGGCTGGAGCTCCTGGCCCTCCTCGGCCTCCTGGAATCCGCAGCTGCTCTCCACCTTCACTCCTGGGTCCCTGGGTCTTTGTCTGCTGAGCTGCCACACACGCACATGTTCACTTCTAAAAGTGAGAGCTCTAAACTTTGTAGCTGTCAGTGCTGCATCTTTCTTTTTATCTTAAATCCTGGCCAAATCTGCCCTTTCAGATCATTTAGATCTTTTATTGAGCACGGGAGAATAAGTAACTTTATATTCAGAAGCATTTATACATTTAAAATATTACCTTCAGATGTTGGGTATTTTCAAGCTATGATTGAGTTGTGTAAATCTTGACTCTGTCATCGTTGATGTTCATTCATGTCTTAGCGACATATAAGTCATTTTGACCATGACCAATATTGTTACATAATGTGCATCTTTCTATTGAAGAATATGGACTTGCTGAGGAACAGCCTATAATACTGTGTTTTCAAAGAAACCAAAAACCTTTCACCCAATAATGTAGTTACAGAAAGGGAGAAACATGTTATACTGAAACAGTTTTCATGTTACCCCTCCTAGCAAGTAATATTCCCAGTGAGTTTATTACACTATAGTACTTTGGTTAATGTTTTCTGGCTATGAGATTTCAGCTAGTGAATATTTGCTTTAGGTCAGCAAAATAGTGTTCACTAAATTACCCCCTCTTATGATGTATCACTGAGGAAAACTAACCCATGGAAAATTAAAGGAAGACAAGAGTCAGCAAATTTCTGTCTTTGGCCATATATTTAAAATCACTAAATTTTATTCCATATTATTAAATAGAGATTTAGATGCTTTATTACTGTAAGAAGTTAATTTACCCACTTTTATTACTATAGAGCAACATTTTACTCTCATTAGACTTCCACTCAGGGCGTTTTCAGTGAGGTTTTCTGATTTGGGAGGCTGTTGCGGTGGACCGCAGAGGTTTCTCTAGCCAGGACAGTTCACAGTGAGGTTCAGAGGGCAAGGATGGCGCAGCGTGGCAGGGGACCAGAGCCTCTGGCCAGTGTCGTCTTTAATGCACCTGATGTACCTCTGTGTTCCCAAGTCCGATGCATGCAAATGAAATAACCTTGCACATGTGTGTGGCAGGTTTGTGTGCAGCAAGGAAAGAAAGTATCTTCAAAATGTAAAGGCAATCTGTAGAAAATTCATGTGAGACGTTTGTGGCCAACAATAAAACCCAAAAACAAAGGAAATGGTAAATATGGTCTAGGCTACTGGTATCCCTAGTTTAAAGAGCTTATTTCTTTTAAAAAAAACAGGAAGGATAAAAAAGGATAAGTCTGTTCTTCACTAGTAAGAAACACACTATTGTAACTGTATTGGTTATGGCTTATGTGTAACTAAGACACGAACTAATATAGAGGGAGTTCTTATTGCCAAGCACTAAAAGTTAATTCGATTTTAACATCTCAGTAAAATAAAATTTCTGTATAATTTTTTCTATATGTTTTGTTTCGTTTAGTTCATACGCTAGCCCTATTAGGTAGGTATTATTAACTTCCCATTATATCGATAAGGGAACTGAGGTTTGGGCACATTAAGCAGCTGGTTCAGCATATCACTGGTTCCATATGCCAACATGTTTATTTGTTTGTTTGGTTGTTTGTTTGTTTCAATCTTGCTCTGGATTTAGCACGGATGAGCTTAACTCTAGATACTGCAAGCGGCACTTGGGACCATGAATGGCAAATAGCAAGAATAATCCTCCATGTGGCAGGCACTGCCCTAAGCTTTTGACATATATGAACTTGTGTAACCCTCACAGCAGTGCTGATTGCTAATCCCCAATTGAAGATGAGGCACCTAAGAGGTTAAGTAAGTTGTTCAAACTCACACAGCTAATAATTGGAGGAGCTGAGCTATAACCCAGGTGGCTGATCTAGTCTGTGCTCATAACCTCAGGCTTTAGTCCGTGTCTGAAGTAGAAACCTGGACCGTGGTCTGGCATCTGGGCAGCAGGAAAGTGTGAGGGATATTCATCTGCTAATGTTACCCAAACAGTGGAAGCAGGATAGCGAAGTGGCAGGAGGAGCCGACTCTCTCTGCTTATGCTTGTAGCTATGTTTGTGCATTTTCACGACATATTGGTAGAGATGGATGCCATTTGAGACCCACCCACCCCAGTAGAATGACCTCACGCAAAAGGGAGAGTCACTTTGCCTCGTGAACCTTGGGCTGTGCTGAACGCTACAGCCTCATTCCGCCAGCCAGGCCTGGGAGCCCCAGGCGTAGCTGCAGCCCAGGGCTGAGCCTGCTGCCGAGGTGACACAACAGGTCCTGCCATGCCTCGTCCTTGGCATGTGCCATGTGTGGTACTACAAGTCCCCCTCACACTTGGAGGCTCTCAGTCTACATGGAACTGGCAGAAGAACTTAATTCAGAGTGAAGACTAGTAAATAAAGGCTTAACCTGCTATCACTTTAGAAAGGTTGCTGACTGCTGGCTGGACACCAGCCTTGGGGAGTCCACAGTTAAGAAGTATTTCTGACCTGATGTCTTTAGCTCCAATGGTTTCTCCCACCTTCCGGCTGCCTCTGCTTTGAACTAGAAAGAGTATGAAAGACGCCCATTAAATAACCAGACTCAGTGACTTTGAGGCTTGCAAAACACTCCTAAGTGCAGATAATCCAGGGCTGCAAAGCAAAGGGCAGACGCCAGCGCTGCCCACAGTGGCTCTGGGCTGCTTCGCAGGCATCGCCTTTGCCGCCTTTGTGGGCATTGTGACACCGAAGATTTAAGCTTATTAATTCACAGCATAATAATTGTCATCTCTTTTTGTAAATGGTGTGTGTTTAGAGTTTTTACTATAAATGTTGCTCACTATCAGGGAGAGCTTGAAATTTTTTTTAAAAGGTCAGCAGTAAGGTTTTCTTCTATCTGTGTCATCTAGTTCTCAGTAGAAAAGAATGGGCGATTTAAAGTTCTTTTTGAAAGAAAATATATGCACTATCAATCTTTAATACCAGTTTTATTTCTGTTTTGTTTTGTTTTGGGGGTTTTTATTGATTTTAGAGAGAGGATGGTGAAGAGGGAGAGAGAAACATCGATCTGTTGCCTCCCACACCTACCCTGACTGGAGTCTCAGCCTGAAACCTGGGTCTGTGCCCTGACTGGGAACCGTGCGCAGGATGACGCTCCAACCAGCTGAGCCACGCTGGCCAGGGCAATACCAGTTTTAAACCCATACAGTTTATTGAGTGCTCATCGAGATGGTGACGACGCTGATGGTGACAGTAGGTGCCACTCACTGTCTACATTGGTCTCTCAGGTTTTGGTTGAGTTTTCAGAACAGCTTAGCCAAGTGCCTACGCGTCGAACAGCCTGGGTTCCCACCTCAGCGTAACTGGCTGACCAGGCTCAGCTGGGCGGTGAGACTCTGTCTAAGCTCAGCTTCCTCGTCTTGTGCAATGAGCTTCAGAATGACAGTTGAGGTGGTTGCAGAGAGTAAATGAGATGAAGCGCCTTAAGTAAACGGATGCGTGTTAGGTGCTGCTGTCCCCATTCTGCGTATAGGGCAACAGCCTAAAGAAGATCCAGAACCCAGCCCTGGTTCCTGGCAAGTAAGGGGTGGAACCAAGATTGGAACCTCAGGACTTAGGTATCCAAAACCCTGGTGCTGCTAAGCGATCTGCCATCCCACAGACACCTGGGGGTGGGTGTTTTTAGGCCAGTGTTGGATTCCTCTAGCAGCTGCCCTGCTGAGGATCTGCCTTTGCCTCTTGAGCCTTTCAGTTATGTAAGCCCTTCCATCTTATCATCAGTCTGATTGCCCTTTTTAAACTTGATCCAATGAAGTACGTCTGTAGTGCCTGTGAGATCCACAAGTTCACTCAGCAGGATGGTTCTGAGTATCCAGAGTTTGGCTGTGCTGGTCAGCAGGAGGCCATGCTGCTGGGGGGAAGCTGGGTGAAGCTCGTTCATCTGCATGAATGCGCCTGCTGTTGCAACACCTCCTGACGTGTCGTGTACTGCCTTCGGTTCCTCTCCCCTTCTTTGTTACATGTGTAAAATGAGTTGTGGCGTTAAGACAGGTATCTGATTTTTAACACCCCCCACATACACACCGCAAAACATAGTGATGCCCAGGTTGTCTACTTGGAGAATCACAATCATTCTCCATCTCAGTTTTTGTGCATCACTCTGTCTTCAACCCCTTTTCCTAAGGCCCTTCCAGTTTTGTATTTGTGGCAGGCCTCACTGCCCTTGAATGAGCTTGTTAAACTTCTATTCCTGCATTTTTCTTCGTGGTGTAACGTCACTGCGTTTATAGTTCTAATGGAAGAACGAAGGACCCAACGTGATGGCGTCAGACATTTAACCTGAACGTGCTCTCTTTAAGTTTAGGGTTTTCTTTTACGTTTAAACTGTATTTTTAAATTATTAATGACAAATTTAGGGGATTTAGCCCCTGTCACGTTTTTGTGGAGAATGATGCTGTGTTTTCATTTTCTTGAGACTCTGTGACTCGCCATAAAAGTATTTGCCAGTCTCCGCCCCTACTCTCCCCATTTCCCTGTACATTTTCTGTACTTATGCTTTCATGCCTTTAGACGAGAAACATTGACCTGCTCCCCTTTGCATTCTTATACATGACAGTCATTCAGTAACTGCTTAGTGAATTGGATCTTTGGATTTCTGAGCTTTGCTATACCTCTTTTGTAAGAATAATTATTTTGGCAGTAGCTATATCAAATTCAAATCGCAAACCTGTTCAGATTCTCTCAATGTTAGCAAAGCTACCAATTTGGGTTTACACACTATATGTGCAGATATGTGTGTGTACACATAGATGTGAGTAGTTTACACACACGTGTATACCTTGTAAAATAGGGGGGAAGTGAGCAGAGCAGGCATTTGAAAGATAGTAGTAATGCCCAGTGAGTCTTCTTTTACTGTTCTGAATAAGGGGGTGAAGGGATGGGGACCAGAAAGGAGAATATGGTCTTTTCTTGGATTTTTTTTTCATATAGTTCACACTTATGGAAAAGAGAACCACTTGGGCATTCATTAGTATATTAAGAAAGAATATATTATGTTGGATTCATTTCAACTGGAAGTAAGCTGGTTTATCTGAAAGGAGTGGGGAGCGGTTTTGAATGGTCTTGAATTCTCACAAAAATGCAGGTTGCACAAAGTTAAGTAGGATTATGCACACTATATTAAATATATATGCCTGTATTATCCTATAGCACAAGCTAGCTTTTTTTTTCCTGCTTGTGACCCATGTTTTGATAGCCGCCATTATTTTGTGGTGTATAATCTAAGTCCAGTTTAGTTGCCAGATCACCACTCTCTTATATATTTGTAAAAGGTAGAACTTCATATCTGAATGTTTTATGCTAAAATAATACATTTTCCTTTAACATTGTACAAATGAAAACAGAATTTCCTACTACATGGGAGTAGGCAGGCTTAGAAGGGCAGATGTCTAATCTAGGGCTGCGTATTCTTCCAGACTCAAAAATTAGATATGACTTTGGATAGTGTTTTTCAGAGACAAGATAACATGTTATTTGTAACCTGACCCCAGAAAGTGGGGGAAGGGGGAATGTGCAGTTGGATTGTACCAGTAAGAAAATTGAGGGTTCCTGACAATTCCAAGAGTACAAATTCTAGACTTAGAAGACTTCTTGTAAGAAAGTGAATCTAAGAAAGCAGTCAGGTTCATTCCTAAGAAAACCATGACATCTATACAAAAGCTTTATAATATGGTGTATATCTCACCCTCCATTCCTAGTGGGAATGCTTCCAGCAGCCATAGCTCACTAGTGCCCCCTTGCGGTACACAAGCCACCTCACATTTGTGCCTTGGGTAAGACCCCTGTAGTAACAGGGCAAACTCTGTATCCAGGGCCAGAAACTTAATAACCTCCAGGATTAGAAGGTGAAGGTGTTCTCCAGAATAGATTTCACTCAAGCTTCTTTCTCATTCTTTTGTTCATTTGTTTTAGGCCAAAGAACTGCCAACTCTAAAGGATAATGATTTCATTAATGAGGGCCAAAAGATTTATATTGATGACGACAACAAAAAAGTATTCCTGGAGAAACTGAAAAAGGATGTTGAGGTAAGGAAAATCAATGTAGTGGGCAGTCCCATTGTCTACATGTCAATATTGCTGGGTTTTAGGGGCTTTTTAAACCATCTACCTAAATCCGCAATCAAGGTAAAAATATATATTGTACATTATCAAAATCAGTGTATTTTATATGTGATATGGTTTGAAAAGAAGTGTACTGGTTCAGCAACTCCCTCTTTTAGGTGACAAACAAAAGAAAGTACCTGCTGTCTTCTGCTGATATCTCCTCACTCTGGTTCCCATGCTCTTTGTTGGTAGGAGTAGCCTGTGTTGGTGGGGGTAGCCTGTGTTGGTGGGGGTAGCCTGTGTTGGTGGGGGTAGCCTGTGTTG
>PVJC01029962.1:0-15520 GCA_004026665.1 Murina feae | reverse complement strand
TTACTCTTTTATTAGATAGGACACCTCACATGAACAGATGAAAGTTCTTAAACCTCCACCTCAGAAATTTCTGAAAGGGTATTATTTACATATATGATTTTTTTCCATTAAGTTTATATTTCTATAACTAAACACAAAGATATAAAATTAATTTTCTACATTATTGCTTCCTCTTCCTAGGCAGACATTTGTCTCATAAGAAAAACTCTAAACAGATTTGACTGGGATACCCCATCATTCTGGGATGAATATAATATCTTTTTTTATATATATTTTATTGATTTTTTATAGAGAGGAAGGGAGAGGGAGAGTTAGAAACATCGATGAGAGAGAAACATCGATTAGCCACCTCCTGCACACCCCCTACTGGGAGTGTGCCCACAACCAAGGTACATGCCCTTGACTGGAATCGAATCTGGGACCCTTCAGTCTGCAGGCCGACGCTCTATTCACTGAGCCAAACCAGTCAGGGCTGAATATAATATCTTGACTTCCTTTGTTCTACTCCTACTATCTAAATTATAAAGGCAACCGCTTCAAGTGACCCGAATTTTAGCCAGAACTTGCTTTAAGAAATGAAGTCTAAATACCAAAAACAGTTAACATTAAACAGCAAAAAATATAAAATTATAGGAAATGTTTTGAAACAAATGTGAACTAATTAAACACCTTAAATACGGTAAGGTGTTTTTTAAAAAAACCCACTTCACTGAGATATAATTCATATACCATAAAATTCATCCTTTTAAAGTGTACAACTGAGTGTATTTTAGTATATTCAGAGTGAAGAAACCATTGGCAATATCTAATTTTTGGAAATTTTGATCATACCAAAAAGAAATACATACCCATTAATAGTTATTCCCTTTCCCCATTCTCCTTGCTCTGGAAATCACTAATCTCTATTCTATTCCAGAAATTGTATATAAATGAAATCATATAAGATGCAGTCTTTTGCATCTGTTCTCTGCCCCCCCCCCCTCCAGACTATGTTTAAGTTTCATTTATGCTACAGTATCTATCGTTTTTATGGCCAAATATTCCATTGTATGGAGATATCACACTTTGTTTACCCATTCATCAGTTCATGGGACATTTGAGCTGTTTTCACTTTTTGGCTACTATGAACATTCATGTACAAGTTCTTGTATGGATGCAAATTTTTTCAATTTTCTTGTGTATATACCTGCCATATGGTACCTATGTCTTGAGGAATTGCCAAACTGTTTTCCAAAGAAGCAGCACCAATTTACATTCCCATCAGAAAAGTATAAGGGTTCCAATTTATCTACATCCATGCCAATAATTGTTATTGCACATCTTTTCTATTATAGTCATCCTAGTAGATGCAAAGTGATTATTTCCTTATAGCTTTGATTTCCATTTCCCTAATGACTAATTATGCTGAGCATCTTTTCATTTGTTTACTAGCCACTTATGTATCTTCTTTGGAACAGTGTCCATCAAATTCTTTGTCCCCTTTTTATATATGAGAGTTCCTCCTGTATTCTGGATACAAGTCCCTTATCTGATAAAGGATAAGTAAATTACCTCCCCCCACGCCCCATTCTGTACACTGTTATTTAACTCACTGAGAATTTTAGCTTAAATGATTTTTCTCTCAGAATCAAATCTCTGTAAAGCAAATAGCTCCAGAATTTCAGATCAGTTTGGTATTAAAGCATATTCTCCACTACTAGATTTGTCTCAATCCAATTAACTAGCAATATATTCATCCTGCTTCTGCCATCAAAATTGTTTTAAAAAATAAAGTTTAGTTGTTTCTTCTGATATACCTAGTCCAAAAGACTGTGTCAGGCTCTAGGCCTTCTCTAGAGTAATAATACACTAAGACTGACAGCACATAGAATTTAGAATCCAGTTAGTTCTTTGCAATTTTACAAATAACTACTTGTTCAGATTGTTATGAATTTAATTCAGAACCAAGACCAGATGCTTGGTTCTCTGATTCAAAGTCCACAACCATTTCAATAGCTACAACCATAAAACTGTATCATAATGTTAAGAGGAGCTTCTTTGACCACAGTCCTTTCATTTATAAATCAACCAGAGGCCCACTGCAGGAAGATTCCTGCAAGAACAGGGCTTCCTCAGACCTATTCCTGCAAGAAGAGGGCTTCCTACAGCCAGAGTGAAGCAGGAAGCTCCTAATCCGCTGCCTCGCTCCCTCCCATCTCTGCTGCCTCAGCTCTGCTCCCATATCCACTGCCTTGGCTCCCTCCCTTCTCCATCCCTTTGCTCCATTCTGCAGTACTTGGCTTCCTTCTATGCTGTTTTCAGTCTTCACTCTGTGCCTGCATATGCAAATTAACCATTTTTGCTGGGTTACCGTATTTTCCAGCGTATAAGACGACTGGGCGTATAAGACAACTCCCAACTTTTGAGAAGATTTTCCTGGGTTAAAAAGTCCGGATGGAGGCCATATGTGGCACAAAAAGGAGTTGACCGGAGATACTTGCGGTCTCCGTCCAGCTCCATTGAAATGAATGGAGTGCTGCCGTTTTTGAGCTCCCCCCACCGTATGCGGCGACCGCAGATTTTCCAGTCCGGCTCAGAAGTTTCAGCACCCGCCCTGTAAGACGACACCCAGCATATAAGACAACCTTGACTTTTGAGAAGATTTTCCTGAGTTAAAAAGTCATCTTATATAAGCCAGAAAATACGGTAATTTCCATACTCATCCTGATTGGCTGCTGGCATAGTGGGGTGACACCAATTTGCATGTTTCTCTTTTATTAGTGTAGATTACTCCTTTAATGCTTTTTTAAAAATTACTTTTTTGTCTGGCCAGTGTGGCTCAGTGGTTGAGCATCAATCTTTGAACAAAGAGTCACAGTTTGATACCCAGTCAGGACACACGCCCATGTTGCTGGCTTGATCCCCAGTAGGAGCATGCAGGAGCAGCCAATCAATTATTCTCTATCATCATTGATGTTTCTGTTTCTCTCCTCTCCCTTCCTCTCTAAAATAAATTAAAAATGTATTTTTTAAAAGTATTTTTTTATATTAAGTAGTAAGCAAAAATGTAATCTAATCTAATAAAAGAGTAATATGCAAATCAACGGTCTCTCTGGAACGCCTAAGCCACGTCCACCAGTTGCAAACCTAGGATAGAATACTATGTACAGAACTTCTCACAGAGGGAAGGCAGGGGAAAGTGGGGGGAGGGGGGAGAGATCAACCAAAGCCATGGTCCCCAACTGGTGTTCCATTGCCAACTGGTGTTCCGTGGACCATTGGTAGTCCGTGAGGTCCAAAAGGTTGGCGACTGCTGAACCAAAGGACTTGTATGCATGCATATAAGCATAACCAATAGACACAGACGCTAGAGGAGTGAGGGCACAAGCGGGAGAGGGGGGCAATGGGGGGGAATAAGGATACATATATAATACCTTAATCAATTAAGAAAAATAAAAAAGAAGTCCAGTGTACCTAAATAAAAGCGGCAATTTTAAAGAATTATCTATATTTTCATTTGAGTTTTATGAGAGTTAAGAATTGATGGTGAGTTTTTAACATTCTCACACCACAAATAATGTATGTATCTACAAGCCCCCACAGGAGACACGGAGGACATCTATGGGCCAGCTACTCAGCCTCATTCAGTAATGTAGTTGTCACTGGCTGAAACCTTCAAACTATAAAAAAGGGGTAAAATGGCCTCCACATGCACACACTATCCATTTCCTGCTCTTTAATGCCTGTAATGTAAAAAAACAGATTTACTGCACCCCCCTGCCAAAAAAGTATCAGATTATGACAGCCCATAATACACAAATGTTAAGCTTTTCTTTGAAGAGAAAAACAAATGGTTGAACATCACAATGAAGGGATCCTGCTCTTCACAAAATTTGCATTTACCAACATTACTATTCAGATCATTACAAGTGTAGTGTATGTATGGTATTTAGTATTTTTGACCTGAAGCTTTCAAAATATGTAACAAACATATCTAATTATAGACTTTTTTGAATTAATTTATTCACATGTAATATGTTAAATATTTTTGAAAAGCAAAATAGGAAAGAAAAAAAGAAATAGCAATTACTGGGCCCGGCCGCAGTCGCCCAGTGAGTGGTTAACCGCCCAGTGAGTGGTTAACCGTACCAGGAAGTAGAAGGTTCAATTCCCCGGTAGGCACATGCCCAGGTTGCCTGATCCCAAGTAGGAGGCATGCAGGAGCTACCAGTCAATGATTCTCTCTCATCACTGATGTTTCTATCTCTCTTTCCCTCTCCCTTCCTCTCTGAAATCAATAAAAATTTATTAACAGAAAAAAGAAATAGCAATTACTAATAAGGTACCTAATGCAGATGTTTAAAAAAGTGACCTGTATCTTCAAACTCATTTGTCTTCCGAGTGTAATCTAATTCAGAGAATCTTATATTATTAGGACAGTTAGGCTGAATCATGGCAAGCAGCAGCATACCCACTGGTGCTTAGATGATGCTCAACAAATGTACACCATACATTTCTATGAGCCCAACTGCTTGAGGTTTAAAGTTACTGAGACATATCTTTGGGGAGGCCCTAACTAAAGCAAAGAAGTCTTGAAAGACTTCAAGGCCCCATGTAAATTCATCATGAAGACAGAGAAGACAAGGCTAGCGGACTGGCCTGTACATTAAGGCTGAAAGGAGTGCTACTTCTGGAAAAGGCTAATCCTTAAATCTAACCTAATAAAAGAGTAATATTGAAATTGCCCGTTTCTGTGGGACTCCTAAGCCACGCCCACCAGCCAATCAGAGCCACTGTATTCAAATTAACCCAACCAAGATGGAGGCCAGCAGTCACGAAGCTAGAGTAAACAGGCTGCTTCCGTTGCACCAGGAGTAAACTGTCTGCCTAGGCCAGCTGGGCTTCTCCCGGCTCAGGCAACATAGTTGCAATATAGTTTCAATTACAGAAGCCACGGAGCTGAAGCAAACAGCAGGCTTCCATTGCACCAGCAATGGAGGAAACTGCCTGCCTAGGCCGGCTGGGCGCATCTACTAAGGCAACATTCTTTCAATTATAGAAGCCAGAGCTGAAGCAAACAGGAGGCTTCATAACCTGCCTAGGCCTCAGCTTAAAGGAACAGTGTATCAATTATAGAAGATAAATAAACCCCAGAAACCTGCGTCCAGCCAGCCTTGCTGGGACGTTGGGTCAATGGGAGCTGTGGGCAGCCTGAAAGCCTGAAAACAGCCCTCAGCCCGTCACCTAGGCTGGCCACACCCCAATAGGGTGAGGGTCCCCACTGAGGGGCTTGGTCAGCCTGCAAACAGCTATCAGCCCTGCACCCAGGCTGGCCAGGTACCCCAATAGGGACTCGAACCCTGAAGGGACTATGGGCAGCCTGAAAACGTTCCTCAGGTCCTCACCCAAGCTGCCCAGGCACAGCAGTAGGGACCCAAAACCTGAAGGCACTGTGGGCAGCCTGAAAACGCCCCTCACCTCCTCACCCAGGCTGCCCAGGCAGCCCAGTAGGGACCCAAAACCTGAAGGGGCTGTGGGCAGCCTGAAAACGGCCCTCAGCCTGTCACCCAGGCTGGCCACACCCCAATGGGGTGAGGGTCCACACTGGGGAGCTTGGCCAGCTTGCAAACAGCCATCAGCCCCTCAACCAGGCTGGCCAGGCATGCCAGCAGGTGGACATACCCCGAGGGGTCCCAGACTGCGAGAGGGCACAGGCTGGGCTGAGGGACCTCCCGAGTGCACAAATTTTTGTGCACCAGGCCCCTAGTACTGTATATAAAAACTCAACTTGCAATAGAGTTGTACCCTAGGGAATTGGTTGTTTGAGTGAATCAAGAGAGCAATAAAACCTGCATCCTGATCTGGACTATCATTGTCTCAGCATAAGATATTTATCTACTCCTGTGCTATAGCCTAGAAAACTGGAGTCAAAGTCTGTAATCAATACATATATTTTATAGTGCAATTAATTCTCTCTGTATTCACTGTTATAACTTCTATCTAAACCACTATCATCACTCAACTAAAGCATTGCACAGCCTACTAAATGATCTCTGCCACTCCAGTTATATCTCTACACAGCATCCAGAATGTGGTTTTAAATAAACTGAATCAGATCATAGAGTAAATTTCCAAACACTTTTCTAATGAGTCATAAGGAATAATGCTTTATGATGTACTTTAATAATATGGTTATTTCAAATTTCGTATTAGAATCATTATTTTAAAAGACAATCTACAGTACCTCCTTAGGGCCTACAACTGAGGCAGGTTGGTCCCTGCTCAAACACTGCATGCAAGCAACCATCTAATCTAATAAAAGAGTAATATGCAAATTGGCATCACACCTAAGCCACGCCCACCAGCCAATTGCCATGCCCACCAGCCAATCAGAGTGGTTATATGCAAATCAACCCTGCCAAGATGGCGGCCGGAAGCCACAGAGCTGGAACAAGCAGGAAGCTTGCCCCGGCTATGGAGTTCCCGCCTGCCTTTGCCAGCTGTGGCCTCTGCTCAAGGCAACAAAGTTTTAATTATAGAAGATAAACACCAGATACCTGCTTCCAGCTGGCTTGGGCTCAAGGAAGCTCTGGGAGCCTGGGTTGTCAAGGCAACCTGACCGGGGCTCTGGTTCAAGCAACAAAGTTTCAATTATAAAAAGATAAATAAATCCCAGATACGTGCATCCAGCCAGCCTCGCTGCAAACAGCCATCAGCCCCTCACCCAGGCTGGCCAGGAACCCCTGGGGGGGGTGGGGACGGACACCCAACTTGAAGAGGCTGTGGCCAGTCTGCAAACAGCCATCAGCCCCTCATCCAAGCTGGCCAGGCACCCCAGCAGGAACCCCACCCTGATCCAGGACACCCTTCAGGGCAAACCAGCCAGCCCACACTCATGCACCAGACCTCTATCCTATATAATAAAGGGGTAATATGCAAATTGACCCTAACAGCAGAACGACTGAGAATGATTAGTCACTATGACACACACTGACCTCCAGGGGGAAGATGCTCAATGAAGGAGCTGCCCCTAGTGGTCAGTGCACTCCCACAGGGGGAGCTCTGCTCAGCCACAGCCAAGCTGATTGATGGCTGCCAGTACAGCGGTGCTGGTGGGAGCCTCTCCTGCCTCCTCAGCAGCGCTAAGGATGTCCAACTGCAGCTTAGGCCTGCTCCCAGCTGGCAAGTGGACATCCCCCGAAGGCCCCCGGGCTGTCAGAGGGATGTCTGACTGCCAGCTTAGGCCTGATTTCCCAGGGAGCGGCCTAAGCCAGGAGGTGGACATCCCCTGAGGGGTCCCAGACTGCGAGAGGGCACAGGCCAGGTTGTGGGACCCCCCCAGAGTGCACAAATTTTTGTGCACTGGGCCTCTAGTCTATAATAATAAAAGCATAACATGCTAATTAGACTGAATGTCCTTCCAGACTGAGCTGGGGCTTGCAAGGGAAGCCCGCGTCCCGGGGTGCCTGCGGGCAGTCTTAGTGTAGTGAGCCCAGGTCCCAAGTCCCTGTGGGCAGCCGGAAGGAAGCCAGCCTGTATTTTGGGTGCCTGCCAGCAGCCGGAGGGAAACAAACCTGGGACCCAGGTGCCAGAGGGAAGCCGGTGTTGGCAGCCAGGAAAAGGCAGGCCTACTCTTGCCATGAATTTTGTGTACTGAGTCTCTTGTCTATATATATCCTATATAATAAAAGGGTAATATGCAAATTGACCCTAACAGCAGAACTACAGGGAATGACTGGTCACTATGACACACACTGACCACCAGGGGGCAGATGCTCGATGCAAGAGCTGCCCTCTGGTGGACAGTGTCCTCCCACAGGGGGAGCTCTACTCAGCCACAAGCCAGGCTCCTCAGCAGCGCTACGTTTCTCTGACTGCAGCTTAGGCCTGCTCTCCGCTGGCAAGTGGACATCCCCCGAAGGCTCCCGGACTGCTAGAGGGATGTCTGACTGCTAGCTTAGGCCAGATCCTCCTAGGGAGTGGGCCTAAGCCAGCAGGTGGACATCCTCTAAGTGGTCCCAGACTGTGAAAAGGCACAGGCTGGGCTGAGGGACTCCCTGCCAAGTGCACAAATTTTTGTGCACCGAGCCTCTAGTATATATATATATATATATATATATATATATATATATATATATATATATATATAGCTAATATGCAAAGTATTCTTCCCACTGTCTGACCAGTTGCTATGACATGCATTGACCATCTGGGGCAGATGCTCAATGCAGGAGCTGCCGTGATGTGCACTTGCCATTTATAGAGAAACGGAAGCACAGACCTGGCTGACAAAGCAACACTAGGCTTCCCCAAAGTGGGACACAGGCCCTGCTACCACCCAGAGTGACAGCCCACTAAATTGCAGCCAATGCTGCCTAAACCCCATGGCCAGCCCAGAAACAGTTGCCTTGGGCATCAGGTAATGATGTCAGGTAGCAACTCCTGGCTTCCTCTCCCTAGCAACCAGCCTCTTTTCAGTTTCTTCAGCCCAGGAACATGACTTGCTTTATACCTGGATGGAAACATTTACACTTTAACCCAATGTCTGTGAAGTGTTTTCCCGTGCCTCATCTTATTTGATCCTCACAGAAGACCTGGAGTCAGTAGATAGGAGATTCGATGGGATCCTATTTTCTTTTCATTAGCCAGAAAACAGAGATTTAAAAACCTTAGAAACTTGACCCAACTGAAAAGAAATGGTGGACCTTGAAAATGACTTCAGGTTTTCTCATTGTGCAGAATATAGTCAAACACTGTTGCAATTAAATATTTTACCCTTTGTTCTCCCTATGTGACCTACAATAATAATCTGCTTCGTGTTGATATTTACTGCTGTGTTACTGACAATTACCTGAAAGAGAAGTTGGGGTGTTTCACTGGGCTGAAAAAAGTTTAGCTAAGCAGGTCTAATTAAGCAAGTTTATTCTATATCTATAGAGATATAGAGGCTAAGGTGACTTGCGCATGCATGAAACATATAAAGCTCTCGCTGGTGCCAATCGCACACGTGTTTCCATTGTCATTGTTGATTTTAAATTTGGCTGACACTTCTATTACAGAGAAAGGGCGGACAGCAATATTAAAATACTTCTTCTAATTAATTTTCCTTCAATGTGCATGAATTCGTGCACCAGGGCACTAGTGTCAGCAATTAAATATTTCTGCCCCAAGAAGCAGGTTCTTTTCAGCCATCTCTGACCCCCTGGGATGCAGTGTTTCCTGCATGCATCTCAGATCTGACTGTTAATCTACTTACTTAGTAGGCTCCAAGTTATCCTATTTTTCTTTTCTGTCCCTAGAAAATACCAAGCTCATTCCCCTATCACAGTTTTCTAATCTTCACATAGCCGCTTCTTTCTCACCATTCAAGTCTCGTCCTCAGAGATTTCCCTCATAACTGCAGCAAAGCTATTATTCTATTTACTTCCAAACACTTACTGTTACTTGAAATTATTCTCCTGTTTATTAACTGTCACTCTTCCCAAACTAAAATTTAAGTTTCATGAGGGCCAGGCATTGATGTTCTATCCTAAAAGTTCCTGGCACAAAGTACATGCTCAATGAACTTTTGTTAAATAACTAAATAACTAAATGAATGACTGACTTAGGCAAGTGGGGAAAAACAAAAAGGAACCTCAAATGTAGCATTGCACAGTGGAAAAAGCAGACACCCTAGAGCCATGCAGCCTGCCTTTGTTTCCTAAATTTGTCATTTATTAATATCTGGGTAAGTTTAAGCAAGATACTTTTAAACTTTGTGTGTCAATTTCCTCATTTATAAAATGAAGATATTAATAGTATATATTCATAAAATCACTGGAAGGAATAAATGAGTTAATATATGCAGAATACTTACAATGGTACCTGGCACAAAATAATACTACGTAAGTGTTTTGTCTCTCAGGCTGCCAAAGATACTGAGCTTCTAGAGTCAGCAACAAGGTAAGTGAAAGGCGAAAGCCAATATGGGAACGTGGTTATGCCAAACCCAAACCCTACCATCACAAGATTGCTGGAGTGTCCAGTCTGACTCAGGGCCAGGGAGTTTGCACCATTCACATCAAATTCTATGGGAATGCTGCCCCCTGAAGTAATGCAACTGAAATGGCCTTTGCCAACCATAGTGGGGAGAATAAGAGCACAGTCCAGTTGCAATACTTTACAACACCAAATTCCCTTCAGGTCTCATTTTGCTTCCTCCAATCCGTTCAACTACCATACAAGGCCCTATTTTCTCTCTGTGGGAACAATTTACTCGCCTTTTACTTTCCATCATTTCAACCGCATTAATCTCCAGCCATATCATGAAATAGTAGTGGGGGCGAGAATGGTAATCTAAGAACATCTAAGTCAACATCTGGGAGTCCTCCAGTTTTGGCAGGCTGGTCTGAGTTCCACCTCTAAGATCTAATGATCACTCCTTCTCAAGCTCTCTCTCTCCTAACACATCTAAAATATGGGGAACAACAGACTAAAAAAAATGTTTCTTATTAATCTGGGAAGAGGCTCACAATTGTTATAAAAAGTAACAGTCTACAAATGGAACTAGTGAAAACTAGTTACTTTATAAATGGTTTAGAACTAATCTAATCAAGTACGGAAAAAAAGCAGGCTGTAAATTTTAATTTCAACATCACAAACCAATAAACCATTACTGCGAGTTACAACAGCTTTAATGTATTCCAAGTCAATCCAGTAACTGACTTTATTTTTAAGTAGACAGAATTCAATTACAGTATTCCAGCTAATTAAGTTTATTTCCAATTTATTTTGAAATCGGGCCAGTAACAACATAAAAAATTCAAAATTCAAAAATTGACAATGCCAAAAAAACCCCAACTTATCCTATGTGCTCATGTTAAAAATAATCTTCAATTATACTGCAGTCTTCATTTACTCTAAAAGACAATCTTTAAAGAGTATCTTGTTTGCCAAAAAGAGATTTACAGAGCTATATAGTACAGTGGCAGCCCAAGGCTAATTAACTAAATGTATTCCTGTATAAATCACCTATAGATTTATAACCAATAATCTGATTTATTACCTTTCAAAACTACTATAAATTGAGAAAATATTTTTCCTCTTAGGCTAAATTACAGCTTATCACTTTCTTAGATTCAGAGGGCCAGAAATGAATTTAAGGAGTCAACCTTATTCTCACTCACTCAGAGAGCACTCCAAAGTCCTAAGACAAAAATAAAAATCTACTTTAATTTTTGAAACACAGACAAGAAATAGAAATCCCATATACTCACTGTCACTTTGTGGTTTATTATGCAGGATATTATCATGTCTAATACAAATCCCTCATGCTTCTGATGAGAAAATGTAAATGAAAAAGTCCTATTGATAATTATTCACAGGAGATGCAGTAAATAATGCAGCATTTCTCAGCATTAGGTGAGTGCGGGAGCCCCTTACACGTCCCGCGTGGTTCAGGGTTCCCGTTCAGGTTAGAGTTCTGGAGGAGGCCGCACGCAAAATGAAGAGAGACTAGAAGAAAATTAATTTAGAATAATGGAGACCAGGCGTGGCATCTTTCCACTAGTGGGTAAGATTGCCCACCACACCGGCCTTGCTCAAAGCTTTTATTAAGGCAAAGGGGAAAACAATCACATCCTTAACCTAAGGGCATGAAACTCCAACAACAAAGAGGCAACAAGAATTTACATATCAGTAACAGAGGTGGAGGGCTACTTTAACTATCAAAGTCTCCATCTAAAGGATGGGTGAATAGCTCCCCCAATATTCAGGGGAATTAAGGTCGACCAGCCTTTAGGCACATTTCTCTACTGAGTGACAATGACTGGTCTCTGGTAGGTGAACACTTGGACCACCTGAGGAGCTTTAAAAAACACTAATGTCAGGCTCCCACTCTAGATCAATTATTTGATTCCCTGGCAAATGTACTCTTGGGAAGCTCCAACATGATTTTAATATATAGCCAGATTAACCACCTGCAGATGCAATGAAAAATCACTTTAGAATCTAGATTCAAAATCTGATCCCATCTCTTACTAGCTCTGTGAGCTCATTTCCTCATTTTCAAAGTTGACAATATTTATCTAATTATTCTCAGGAATCTTGAGATAATGCATATAAAAGTACCCAAGCCTGGGACACCACAGGGATTTAGTAAATATAATATAATTTCAGGTAAATTCTGTTCTATTTCAATTTCATGTAACCTGTCTGTGACAGTTATATGAAAATCATCTCTTTTTAAAAAGTCCCCAATTTGCAAACAGTTCATACTATGAATAACTAGTTTAATTCTAGGCAATGAAGAAAAAAAAAAAAGAGTAAAACAGTAGACAGAAGAAAAAATATGCTCAAACCAGATTTTACTTAGGGAGCAAAGTAAAACAGCAAAACACAAAGAGTTCAATTATTTGTTCCAATTATGTACCTGATTGAGTACTGAGAGCTCTATAGAGAATTAAAAAACAAACAAAATAGAACACATACAATAGGATTTTTCTTCACTTAATACGTACTTGAGGAAGCCAAACTGACATACCTATAATTATCACAAGTTTTAATGGGTCTGGTTGGTCCTTTATCTTGAAATTAGTAGTGCTTGATGGGTCAAGTCCTCCCCACTCTTTCCTCATGTTTCAAAAGTAAATGACTAAATGACAGATGCTAAAAAGCATGTTAAAGGTTAGGCTGGAGCCCAGTGGTTAGGGCGCTGGCACCAGCACTGAAGTGTCGTGGGTTTGTGTGATCCCAGGCCCAGATGGGGCACAGTGGTGGAGTCAACCAATTAATGCGTCTCTTGCACATTTATGTATCTACGTTTCTCTCTCGCAACTCTCCCCACCTCCTCCACTCTCTCTTTAAAAAAAAAAGAAAAAAAAGGTTAGGCTAGTAAAGAAGTGATACTAAACAAAACAAGACTAAAAAGTGCTAGAGTAAAAAGTTGTAGGTTCTGATTGTAATAGGACCTCAGAGATCATTTTTATTAATAATGTACCTGAACAGAATTTAGACAGTTTAAAAACTCAATTGATGTTCACAGCATTTTACATAGGAGAAACTGCAAGTGAATGATTTGCCTGTGATCATCAAACCAGCAGGCGCTCAGGGTTGCTACCATTATCACAGAAAACTTTCAGTAGCATTTCTATGAATAAAAACACTACTTGCTTGGTAAAACTCCAAGTTGAATCAATTCAATAACCTATGATTAAGAAGAATCTGGGAAACCATTAATGAATGGAATGTTCATGTTATCAAAAATACCAGAGTACTATACTTCAAAATTCATGGTACTGTCAGGTATAATAGTGAAGGGGACCAAAGTTTTGCCACCCCAAAACTTTACCTCTTGCAATACTAATTTATGCTCTTTGAGAAACAAAAGACTCAAAAAGAACCTTTAACCCTTTCCTAACCCAAGACACTCAGATGAAAAGGCCTGCTCCAGGAATGGAAACTTAGCATATTCACCCTGTACCATTAGATAGGCAGGCTCCAGGCAGTGGCCAAGTAGTTAGATGCTCCCATGTCCATTGCTTATGGGTATACTCACAAGAATTTGCCTGCCACTTGTGTTCTGCTCCTCATCAGCTCCCTGTGAACTGCCTATTCCCTTGAAACCTCAGGCTCGCCGCTCCTTCTCCTTTGACCATGAAGACATATAAACCTCAAATGCCCAATGTATTTGGGGTCTCATTTTTATATGGCACCCACAAATGTGCATTCATATAATAATAAACTTTGAGTGGGGGGAAAAGTAATCCATTTCAGCTATCACAGTAGTTTAGTGTCATCTCCTTTGGCAGTTACAGATGGCAAAACTGAACAGTTAGCAGTCACTGCTGCAGAAATAAATATTTGCTTCAACATATTCACTAAGTCATAATTTTTCAATGAGAATCAGGGGAAATGCATTGTGATAATCAAGTGAAAATATTACTCAATTAGGAACTACCTATTAAAAGGCAAGGTCAATGATGAGTAAAATTGAAAAATCATAGTTCAAATTTTAGCCATTAGGATTATTCAGGTGGCATTACTGCAAAATTAATTTGTCTTAACTCATTCACTGCCAAAACAAAGCTGATTCTTAACATTCTACACATACCTCAAAAAATAGGAATATACTTTATTATTTTCCACAATGAGTTTATTTTGGGCTAAATAGTATTTTAAATCTATTCAATAGCTTCTAGTGGTAAATGGCATACAAAATGTATCTTATAAAGCACAAAAAATTAATCAGGATTCCAAGAATTCTAGTAGGAATAGAGTTGATAAAATTTAAAATTATTCTAACCATATTTCTCAACTTATTCATTTGCAACTTAAATGTCTGAATCTCACACCATATTTTTAGGTGTGAAATAACATTCTTTGAGTGTAATATCATTAATTTGGCAAGTAAAAATATTGGGGGGGCGAGGGGACACTTCTAAATGTAAAGCCTTTCCCCTTAACAAGCCTATGAGAAAATCTAAGAAGTGTATTATCAAAAACAAGAAGCTAGTTAAGGAAAAACAGCCCAAAAAAACCTTGAAGTTTAATTTTGAGTGTGGCTTATAATTTGAAATAAAGTAAAATTTTGCTGGTTAAATATTTTATGCAAATTAACTCCAATTTTAAAAATTGAGATTTTATTAATGATTAACTGTTAATGATAGAAATAAGCTACATCTATTTTTTTTTTTTTTTTTTAAAGCCAGGGAATCAAGAATAGTCTGAATCGTAAATGGACTCTGGGAGAAGAAGTGCATAAGTAGAAACCCACTTTGAAGATAATAATCAGAACTTGACTGAACATGCTGCATCTTAGATGAACAAATTTGTTTATTTTGTACTCTATTTTTTTTTAAGGGCTGCTTCTCTTTTAGTGTTTGTGTTAAAACCTTGCAGCTCTCTGAATTCAGCTAATTAAAATACTGGCATAGTTTAATATTTAAATGTGGTTTTCACATAAAAGGATTTCTGAATCTTCTAGTTCTTAAAGCAGTAAGAGACATGCAATGAATAATAAGAAATTAGCACTATTATAGAACTGTGTTTACATCTCTGGTTCGGAAAAGACACCACTAATATAAAGAATTCTGACACCCAGAGCTTATTTTCACAGCCATTGAATCAGGATTGGTCTGCATTCCCAGAGATGGAGTAAACAGAGTATCAAAGCAGTGGGGTGGGAGAGGAGAGGCTTGAAATGCTGAAATTCTCAATAAAGTTAATTTCCATGTCTTTGTTTAAAAAGTACATGAAATAGGTACCTGAGAATAGGCCATACACTGGCC
This sequence comes from Murina feae, assembly GCA_004026665.1. Taxonomy (NCBI): domain Eukaryota; kingdom Metazoa; phylum Chordata; class Mammalia; order Chiroptera; family Vespertilionidae; genus Murina; species Murina feae. Next base: position 275 of record PVJC01029962.1, on the reverse strand, counting down.
AGCATCAGTTAGAGATTTCTGAGCTAAAATATTTATTTGGCCATCCAGATTCCACAAAGATAATGAAGGAATGGGTCAGACACTAAGTAAACTTAAACACTGTTTGAGGGAAATGAGTAAACTCGTCATATCACTTTTTATACCAAAGCGCAGGAGACGAGTTTTTTCCAAAAACGATGAGTAGAGACAGCCGTCCAATATGGAGGGCCTGGCATTTCAACAACAACGAAAATAGGCAAGACAACTCAGATTGAGGAGGAAGGCTGGTTCTGCAA
>PVJC01029961.1:0-21496 GCA_004026665.1 Murina feae | reverse complement strand
TTGTCACTTTGTTGTTCATAATTTTTATCTTTACTTCTTCTTCTTAAAGACTATCCTTCAGCATTTCCTATAACACTGGTTTGACGGTGATGAACTCCTTTAGCTTTTCCTTATCTTTGAAGCTCTTTATCTGACCTTCAATTCTACATGATAGCTTTGCTGGGTAGAGAGAGTAATCTTGGTTGTAGGTTCTTGCTATTCATCACTTGGAATAGTTCTTGCCACTCCCTTCTAGTCTGCATAGTTTCTATTGAGAAATCTGCTGACAGTCCTATGAGTGCTCTCCCTTGTAGGTACCTGTTTTTCTCTTGCTGCTTTTAAGATTCTATTTCTTTGCCCTTGGCATTTTAATTATGTTGTGTCCTGGTATGGTCCTCTTTGGATTCCTCTTGTTTGGAGTTCTCTGCGCTTCCTGGATTTCTAACTCTATTTCTTTCACCAGGTAGGGTACGTTTTCTGTCATTATTTCTTCAAATAGGCTTTTAATATCTTGCTCTCTCTCATCTTCTGGCACCCCCATAATTCAGATGTTGGTAAGCTTGAAGTTGTCCCAGAGGTTCCTTGCACTATCCTCATATTTTTGTATTCTTTTTTCCTTTTCCTTTTCAGGATGAGTATTTTTTGCTTCTTTTTATTTCAAATCTTTGACTTGATTCTTGTGATCCTCTAGTTTGCTGTTGGATCTCTGTATATTGTTCTTTATTTCAGTCAGTGTATGCTTAATTTCTAATTGGTCCTCTGTCATATCATTGAGAGTCTCACTATATTTCTCAGAGGTTTCTATAAGATTCTTGAGTAACTGTGGTTTTGTACTCTATATCCAGTAGTTTGCTTTCCTCCATTTCTTTCATTTGTGACTTGTCTCTTTGTTTCAGCATTTTAGCTGCTTCCTTGTGTTGCTAGAGTGGCTTTGTGTGCTAGGTGTCCTATAGAGCCCAGTGACTGCCTTCCTAATTACCTGGGGTGTACACTGTTGGTGCATCCCTTTGTGGGCTGTGTGCAGTCTCTTGTTGTAGTTAAGCATTGATTACTGTTGGTATCACTGGGAGGAATTGACCTCCAGTAATAGCTGGCTAATGTGGGGATGAAATGAGTTAATTGGTAATGCCTAGCACTTAGCAAGTACTACATGACTGTTGTCATTATTTTCCATGCTCAACTCAACATACAGTGGTATATAAAAAATGCTTTCTATATTTTTTTTTTGCCAAGAACCTTGGTTTGGTGGGTTTATGCCTTCAACAAGAACGATTTGTTATAGTAGAAATCTGGGTTCTAGTTTGGATCACCCATTAATCTGATCTTGATCAGTTAGTGAGAGGGAGTTCAGATAAAATGATACCTTTAATATTTTCATATAAAATGAAAATGTTTTAATATTTTTAATTGAACTTCTGGCTGTTTTTGAATATTCAACTGGAATTTGTTTTTGTTTAATCATACTGTGACATGGTGAACCATTTACTTAGCTTTTGTATCACAACTTACCAATAGGTATTAGAAATTCTCAAATTTTGACTTATTGGATGATTTATATAGTTGATTCCTATGACTTGTGTTTGTGTGTTCAATCTAAACCTAAACTATTTAATAAAAGTGCCCAATTAAAGATAGTTTCCTAATATATCCTCTACCTTGGCTTTTCATGTCACTGAGAACCTGTCATAAAATTACTATGCTAATCTCCTAGTAAAATTTGAGTTAGACAAACTAGAAATACATTCTCTTCCTAATTGCAACTTAATCTGTGTATGTGCAATTAAATGTTATGGATTTCACTTAGATTTGCTTCATTTCTTTATGTCCTGTATCTTAGAAGACTGTTCAAATTTTCATTGTTTTTTGTTTTCCTTCCAAAGAGCACCTCGTAGATAAGCATGTTGTAGGATAAAAAAATAAATGTAGTCAAATTTTATTGAAATTCAAGTTCTGTAAAGATGGTTGTGTCTGACTCCCACAAAGTTATTTGTGGTTTTTCCTGAACTTTTCCTTCTGCAGCAAAGTTCTATTTTCATTAACTACACACTATTTTAAAGTAAAAGATGGTGGTGAAAGATCAGTCTGTGTTACCTTTGGATTTTTTTTCTTCGTGAAAGCAATGGCAGTCTTGATTGTAACAGAAAATTATCTGGAATTTGGACTCGAAACAGGTAATTCATACAACTTTAAAAGTCAGTTTTGCTTTATCTAGTGTTACTGTTTTTTACTTCAGTATTCAAGTAAATTTTACATCAGATAAGTTTTTAAAATTAGGTTAGAGGTGCATATTTTGCTATGTTCTAAATAACCTTTATTTTTATTAAGATCTTCCTTCCTCTTCTGTTTTAGCTAAATTTTTTGTTACCTTTCTTCAGACATGCATTCTTTCCCCACTTTTTCTTTATAATTAAATGAGTTTCTGTAATGCTAAAGTTTACTCACATAAACACAAATGCAAATCTTAATGTAAATTTTATGCACACTCATGGAATGTACAAATATCAAAAGGATGTTTTTGAAGACTGTTCCTGCTAATAACCAAATTTTATTGCATTATGGCATGCACATGAAAGCACTAAACTAGTCACTTCAAAGTTTAAGATGCTCTGTTTTCTAGCATTTTATTTCCAAAGAAAGATTCTGTATTTTACTTCAGTGGTAAGAATAATATTTTTCCCCTACAGGATTTACAAATTTTTCAGACAGTGCGATGCAGTTTCTTGAAAAGCAAGGTTTAGAATCTCAGTAAGTTCTTTTTTTTTTTTTTTTAATTAAGCATCACTTAAATTTTTACATTTTTAATAGAATGATTTATTATGAGTAGTTCTTTGTAACTAGTAAAGAGTTTTAAGTAGGACTGTCACTTTTAGAAATACTCTTAATTTTTACATTTGTATAAAATTAGTAACTTTCACAGAATTTTTACATGTCATATCAAATTCTATGTTGAATATGTAGGTTGGATTGTTCAAATGTGGCTAAAGAGATGCCTGAATTAGTTTATAGTTCATTAAATTCTGTGGATATTTGGATAAGTGCAGTCCTTTTGTAAAAGTTCACTCTTTGTGTATTACTATTATTGTGTTTTTTTAAGTGATTGATTAGAAGAAAGAAAAGTTACTAGAAAGGTAACTAAAAACTTATCAGATTTTTTTAAATTTTATTTTTAGGGGTCCTGTTTCAAAACTTACTTTCAAATTTTTCCTGGCTATTTTCTGTTCACTCATTGGGGCTTTTTTGACATTTCCTGGATTACGACTGGCTCAAATGCATCTGGATGCCCTGAATTTGGCAACAGAAAAAATTACACAGTAAGCGGAAAATGTACATAAGCACATGCAGATAAATATATGTTTTCCATCTTAATGAAGGTATATTATTGTAATGAAATCATAAATTTTTATATTAAAAATTAATTTGATGTCACACTACTTCCTCTTTCTACTATAAGCAAGCTTATTTTATTCACTTCCAAATTTAAAGTCCTGGTTTTTAAAAATATAACATCAATTGCTAAATTGTTTTACCTGTTTAGAATGGAAATGGCATTATGTTAACTTTTTTACGCAGGACAATTTTTGGTATTATAATTTCTACAACTGAACTGAGAATCTATGGAATATTTTCTTTAAATTGTATGTAAACAGTGTTATTTACTTTTTTAAAAAACATTTACATTTTTAAGGTAAAATATGTATAGATAAGAGGTGTTTGTATAACTCTTTTTAGAAGGATGCATTGTTTTATTTTGGGATTGTTAATACTGTATAGTGTTAAATATCAGACTACTTTTAACTATCAAATTTTATTTTAGTTCTAAAAATGGAGAAATCATGTTTGAAAACCTATGTATAGTTCAAAGACCATTTACTATATTCTTTGTGGTCATCATAGATTTTTGTTGTTGATGCAGATACCTTAGCAGAATGACAGGTTTATAGATCCAGCTCATATCCACATCCAAATTCCCTCCTCATCTTTTTGTTTTGCAGTAGGAGTCTGAGTTGAGAATAGTCTTTTTTGATATATTTATAGTCATTAAGTTTCTGAATGATCATTTCCTAACATTTCTGCTCTTTAAAAACCCATACTTTAATGATGCTTATTCTGTAGTTTTTATGTTAGTATTTCTCTTACCTATGTGATTTCTTTATTTTAATTTTGACAGTCTTTTGGTTTTTTTCTTACCTCCATGTTTTTAGATATGTGTGTGTGTTCACTTATTCTCACCTAACATTGCACACTCCTTCATCCCTCTTTTTCCTCCTCTTTTTTACTCAGTCTGTTCTTGGCTACATCCTGCCTTTCTCCCACCATTCCATTTATCTAATGGCTTCTTTTAAAACAAAACCTGGTTCTCCCCCCTTCCCTACACACACTCTTCAGGCCACTAACCCCAGTGTTAGGATTTAAATAAGCTGAAAGGGTGGGTGGAGGGGAGTCCTTCACCAGCTACTGAAACCGCTGTGGGCTGCTCCTTAATACTAGAGTGTTCCCTAGCAACACCGCATACCTAATACTGCTGCTTTCTTCCCCACACCCGAAGGTTTACCCAGCCCCGTGAGATAGAGAATCACTTTATAAAAACATTAAAAACATTTAGTGGTGTTTTGGGGTAGGGGTAGAGGCACATTTTAGTTTCCGTTTAAAACGTTTAAATCTTCTTTTTAAGATTTTTTCACTTTAGTGATTTAGAATCTTATTTTCAGTTTATTGTGTTGTAGCACTCTGCCTGATACGAGGGTGTGGGCAAGCCCATTTTGTTGTGAGAGCACCATGACTGGCACAAAGAGCAGCATCTCCTCACCCATGGCCAGGCGGCAGCACTCATTCTAATGCCAGAGCTTAGAGCCAGAGTTCGCCTTTCCCTGTCAGGTGTTCATGGTTCCCAGCTGTGTGTGTGTGTGTGTTAAACCTTCCGGTTTAGCCCTTCACTGTAGTTGATAATGAAAGTAGTACATGGCAATAAAATAATCTGAAGGATTTCTCTTTTTTTCTAAAATAAGAAAAATCCTTACTAGTTGTCTATCTCTGTAGGGTACAGGTTTGGGATAACACTTAATGAAGGTATAGGTCATACCTGAAACCTTTTGCTGTATTAAAGTATATTGTCTTGTTAGGAGTAATATAAATTTCTTTGGTTAGTAAAGGATAGGGAAATTTATTTATGTATTTTTATAGTATCCAAGAAGAAAACCTATTAATTACTTATGATTTAACAACATAATTAGAACAATATACATGATCATTATATATTGAAAGTTTCCTAAGTTGTCGCAATAGGTTTCATCTAATGTATGCCTTCTAGTATTACGGATCTTGCTAGTCCCTATATCTTACTTGTAAATAATGAGGCATGTTGTTTTAGCTACACTAAAAAGTATCAAAAAATGACTCCTGCATACTGAAAAATCTTTGAATTCATTGGTTATGTAAAGTTAGAGAATCATTTAAGTGCCTGTGTATTAAATCAGGGAGACAGGAGGGGTTTTTAATGCTACAATAGAAGTTAACAGATTTAGATTTTAATGCTGGATCTTCCCCTGACATGTAATAATTGTTATGAGCAAGTCCTTTAACTTTCATGGATCTAAGTGTTCTTATCTGAAAAATTATGACAAAGAAATAGTTTTGCAAGGGTTCAAATCAGTGTTAAATGATAATAATAAATATTAAATAATGGTGATAGTAGCACCTTAATATGTAGAATACTGTAAATAAGTTTTTGCCTTCATTATATAAGTCCCAAGTTTCTGTAGTTTATTCGTGTATTTTGTGTTTGGGTTTTTATGTTTATCTCTTGCATACTTTCAGAACATTGCTTCATATCAACTTCTTGGCGCCTTTACTTATGGTTCTGCTCTGGGTAAAACCAATCACCAAAGACTACATGATGAACCCACCATTGGGTAAAGAAAGCGTCCCTTTGTAAGTACGGGTATTTGAGGGCTAATTTTTGTTTCATCCTATATAATAAAAGGATAATATGCAAATTGACCCTAATAGTAGAATGACTGGTCACTATGACACACACTGACCACCAGGGGGCAGATGCTCAATGCAGGAGCTGCCCCCTGGTGGTCAGTGAGCTCTCACAGGGGAGCTCTGCTCAGCCACAAGCGAGGCTGATGGCTGCCAGCACAGCAGCACTAAGGATGTATGACTGCAGCTTAGGCCTGCTCCCCAGGGAATGGGCCTAAGCCAGCAGATGGACATCCCCTGAGGGGTCCCAGACTGCGAGAGGGCACAGGCCAGGCTGAGGGATCCCCCCGTGTGCACAATTTTTTGTGCACCGGGCCCCTAGTTATATAATAAAAAATGTTTTATACTTTATTTAAATTTTTTAAGTAGAATATTAGGACACTTTAAAACAATAGAAATGCTAAGAGTGTGTTATAAAAGTGAAACTTCAAGTTCTCATTTTACTCTTTGTGATCTTTATTAATGAATGTGGATGATTATTACCCTGCATTAACATTATTTTGAATATTTACAAGTTTTTCTGCTTTTTCAGTTATTGTCCAATTGTTATCTGATATTTTTCTATTGTCATTGTGCTTGTTTAAAGATACTTTGTGCAATTATTTTATTGTTTTGATTGTGAAAATTATGGAGGAAAAAATAAGTATAAATGGAAATTCATATATTAAGCCCCCATAATAGTTACAACATTTTCCATATTTGCTTCACTCTTTTTTTGTTTTGTTTTATGTAGTTTTTCAAGTATATTAGAGGCATAACATTTTTACTCCTACATACTTTAGTGTGTACCTCTAAAAAATAAGTATATTTTCCTACATATCAATATCGTCATCATACGAATCAAAATTTTAAAAAATGCCTTGACATTATTATCTAATATTAGGTCATATCTCTCCACTTCAACGGCCATATTTTAACAGAAGAAGATGATACGGAAACAGAAATAATTTACTAAAGGGCATTAATAAATGTACTTGATATGTTAACTCATTAGCCTTGTGAAATGATGTTAGAATAATAGAAAGATTCATACAGAGCTGGTTTAAACCCCAGTTCTGATCTTCACTAAAACTGTCACTTGAGGGAGATTATTTAACTTCACTGAGCCTCTGTTTCCCCATCTGGAAAATAAAGATAATGGTATCCACCTCACAAAGTTATCATTGGAATTACATGAAAGAACACATGTAATGCAACCAGCTGGAAATAAGTACTTAATAAATATTCCCTTCAGTGCTTTGCCTCATCAGAATTAAAATAGAAAATCTTGACTAGTCATTGACTCCACAGTGTGTATTTTATATTATGTATACTTTTAGGTCCTGGTACAGATTTGTCTTAGATTATATAATCAGTGATGACCATAAAACTTTATTTTATTTTTAGAGAGAGATAAATGTCGATGTGAGAGAGAACATTGATCGGTTGCCTCCTGTCTGCACTCTGACCTGGGTTTAAACCCCCAAATTAGGTATGTGCCCTGACCAGGAATCGAACTTGAAACCTTTTGTTATATGGGACAATATTCCAATCAACAGAGCCCCCTAGCCAGGGCCATAATATTTATTAAAAGTTTGAATCTTATTGAATTAGGGAAGTATCTATAAAAGAATGTTTTTCCCCCCACACAGTTAAGCCTTAATGGTAAATTTAACTTCACAGATTCACTAAGTATTAAAAAGTAGGTCTCTCTCTCCTCTCCTTCTCTCCTCTAGTAATGCCCGAAACTTTCCCTTTTCTTCAAGTTGCCTATGTCTTTCTCTTAAACTCAAGGGCCCTTCTTCTTCTCTGAACTTTTTTCCTGAGCCCATGTAGCCCAGCTGGCTCACTTCTTCCACAATTCACTTCTACCTTTGTGACTTTCTAAATAAACTTTTGTTTGTATTTGGGGATGGGAAAGTGTATATCCTGAGAATCCTAGGGCTCTAGACAAAATCTCAGAAAAACTTCTAACTAATGTCTTTGATGTTGAAAGCATTCCCAGTCTTTCTTTGGAGTTTGGTCATGGACATTGGATTTTATACTACTTTAGTGACTCGGTACACGGATTCGTGCACACTGAAAGGAAATTAATTAAAAGAAATATTTTAATGTTACTATTCATCCTTTCTCTATAATAGAAGTGTCAACCGAATTCACATTCGACAATGACAGATTAAAAACACACAAGTGCAATTGGTACCAGAGAGAGCTTTATGCATATCGCGCATGTGCGCGTCAACTTAGCCTTTTATATATAAAGAATAAACTTGCTTAATTAGACCTGCTTTCTGACTTAGCTAAAGTTTTTCCAGGCTGGTGAAGCGCCCCAACTTTTCTTTCAGATAATTGTCAGCAACACCGCAGTAAATATCAACACAAAGCACATCGTTATTGTAGATCACGCAGAAAGAACAAAGGGTAAAATATTTAACTGTAGCAGTGTTTGACTATACTCTGTATAGTGAGAAAACCTGAAGTCATTTTCAAGGTCCGTCATTTCTTCTTTTCAGTCGGCCAAATTTCTAAGCTTTCTAAATCGGATTTCCGGCTAATGAAAAGAAAATAGAGTTCTATTGAGCCTCCTATCTACCTACTCCAAGACTTCTGTGAGGATCAAATGAGATGAGGCACATGAAAATGCTTCACAAACATTTGGTTAAAGTATAAAATGTTTGCACCTAGCTATAAAGCAAGTTGTGTTCCCCGGCTTGAGGAAACTCCAAGGAAGCTAGTTGCTAGGAAGAGGAAGCTGGGCGTTGCTACGTGACATCATTACCCAGTGCCTACAATCACCCTTTCTGGGCTTGGCTGGGCTGTAGGCTGCATTTTGCATCCACGCTCCAGGTTGTCGCTCCGGGATGGTGGTGGGGCCTGTGTTCCACCTGGTGGAAGCCAAATACTGCTTTGTCAGTGCCATTTCTTTGTAATTGGCCAGTGCGCCTCATGGCAGCTCCTGCGTTGAGCGTCTGCCCCCTGGTGGTCAGTTCATGTCATAGCGACCTGTCAGGTGGTCGGAGAGACACTTAGCATATTAGCCGATTATTTATATAGATTATTTATATAGATTATTATATTCTCTGATTTTATATTTGCCTTAGTTTAATTAGGAAAATAGGAAACCAGCATTCATTGTATATACATCATACACCAATTATTATGATAGGTGCTGATACTTTACATATTTCATCTCATTCTTACAGTAATTCTGTGTGTAATTGCTGTTCTCAGCTCATTTTATAGATGAAGTAATGGACTCAGAAATTAAATAATTTGGCTAAGGTTATTCAGTCAGACTTGGTATATATAAAGCACTTAGTACTTACCAACATTCATTTTCCACTTTCACCCTAATAAAACTTTGTGCAGGTTACTAGCAAATACTGTGCTTATGGAAAATGGAGATCAATGGTTTTGCCTTGTTTGTATATTAAATTATAGGAAAAATTGGTTTTATATGAAGACCTAGTATGGCCTCCCTGTATCTTTGTTTCCTTTGTTCCATCCCCATATCTGATCCATTTCATAACCAATTCAAACAAAATTACAGCCTTGTCTCTGCTCCATCTTATTCTCTATTTGTTCAGACCATTATATTAAATGATTAGACAGATGATTTTTAATTTTTCCTTAAAATTCAAAGTCCAAGTGGTAGACTGAGAAAGAATGCGCTCGTGACTTTCTAAGAAGAAAACCAAAGGTGAACATAGAACATATACAGTGAAACCTAGAATGGTTTCAGGAATTTAGAGAAATGTCTTCTGCCTGTTCTTTACTTATATATTTTATCCCATCTCAGGCCAAATCTTTATGAGGTTAAATAATCTGAGTTAGAAGTACTGTTTAATGACTGTTGTTATAAATCCTGAAGTCATAAACTGAGCAGATATTTTTCTGATTAATGGCTTTATTCTATTCCCTTCATTCCCATTACCTGTTACCCTAAAGTCTGTGTAATAGCTGTTTTCAGGGTGCTATCAGTCAAGCCCCCTGGTTGCACAGCTCCTGAGAGCACAGTTGTCTATAGGCCCCTTGGAAAGATGCAGGGCTGTGGATGGAGCCACAATACAGACAGAGCAAAAGTAGGTTTATAATTGTGAGTACACAAAACAGAATCTATTCTTGTTCTATGTTTTAAATACCGTATTGTTTTCCACATGAACAACTGTAGACCTACTTTTTCCCCGTGCCCTAGATGGGTCATTGACTTAATAGTTCCACAGTCTCCAGTGCTTTCCTGATTTCTTTTTCCTAGTCTCCAGTTGAAAAGCACCCAATTTCTTTCATTTTACAGCCAATTTTTTTTCCATGGAGAAGGATAGATAGAGAAAAGGATCCCAAGTACTACGCTTTCTTTTTTTAGATTTCTGTTTCTACTTTACTTTCATGAACCATTCATCTAGCTGGTTCTGTTATGCCAGTGAAAGTACTGTATTATATAGGCAAGTCTGTGGCAGAGTGGGATACTTTTGCCTTATATCTCCAACTGTAGCTAAGTGTAGGTTTCTAACCGTAGGTTATGTTGAACATTAACACATAACTAGCGTGCTAGCATAATACGATCTTTGAGAGTACCGTGTCAACTTTTTGATCTGTAGAATGACAGAAGCTACATTTGATACTCTGAGACTCTGGGTAATAATCCTGCTGTGTGCTTTACGGCTGGCCATGATGCGTTGTCACCTGCAAGCTTACTTAAACTTAGCCCAGAAGTGTGTGGATCAGATGAAGAAAGAAGCAGGCCGAATAAGTACAGTGGAACTACAGAAAATGGTAAGTTTTATACTGTAATTAAAATGAAAATTACAAATACTGTGTTGTAAAAAAATAATTTGGTTTCTTTTAATAGTTTGTAATTTTTATAATATTTTTATTGTAAATAAATGGGATGATTTTATAAGACATCAAGAAACTTAGATCTGATTTTGGTGTTAGAAGAAAGGGTCTTTTTAAAAAAATGTATTTTTATTGTTGAAAATACTACAGATGTCCCTCCTTTTTTTCTTCCCCCTTGCTCTTCATCACCCAGTTCCTGCCCTGCCCCAGGCCTTTACCATCCTATTGTTTGTGTTCATGAGCATACATATATGCATATAAGTTCTTTGGTTAATCTCTTCCCACTGCCAGCCCCCCTTCTCTCTGTGCTTCGTCAGTCTGTGCCATGTAAAAAAGGGTCTTAATTCCTCTTTCTGCCTTAAGTGCTTTAAGCACCTTACAGTAGTGTGGTGTAAAGCTGTGGTATGTTTACTATTGCTAAAATGAAATCCTGTCATTGATTTGAAAGACATTACAGTATATTGTCAAGCCTTTATGAATTAAAAGGTAGGAAATATTAATTTAGTGACTACATATATTTTGTTTTAACGTTATTCCAAAAATTGACCATGAAACATAAATATTCAACTTAATGGGGATTCCAGAGTAGGAAAGTGCTAGGAATTCCTCAAGCATTAGAGCAGACTGGACATCTGGCCTGGCCATGTCTCTTTTCTTCTTTTCTTTTTTTTAGATTTGGTGTTAGAGCCCTTGTTTTTTACTTCATTTATAAATCAGGAGCGTTTATCAACATTCAGCATTTTTCTGTTTGTCCTTTTATATATTTTCATACTCTATAATTATTTGATCTTAAACAAATATGTTCATATAGGGTGGAGAGTTGATGCTTTTATTTATGAGGGGGTTTTGTTCATGGATGACTCTGCCTATTACTATTAGTTTGATATTTTTTTTAGCTGTCTGTCTTTAGAAAATGCTTATTTTGTTTTATATTTGCAATGTAAGTGAATATATACTATTTGAATTTTTGTGGTTATTTTCTCCAATTTATATTAATCACTTAACTTTTTAAAGGAAACTATTTCAATATTTTCACATGTAAAGAAACTTATCTTTAAACTGAGCCTTTCTGAAGTCAATTTGGGGACATTTATAATGAAGTACAAAACTTACTACCATTTAGCTTCGTTTCCATGAAAGGACTTCTTATCTCTTAAACAGTTCAGTTTGACAGCTCTTTGAAAGTTTAAATCACTCACAACATGTCAGCCATGTTAGACACTGAAGAATGTTATTGGTTGTAGGTGGCTCGTGTCTTTTATTACCTCTGTGTCATTGCACTGCAGTACGTGGCACCTCTGGTGATGCTGCTTCACACAACTCTGCTTTTAAAAACACTAGGTAGGTGTGCCCTGGCAACTGGGAACATGTTGTACTTTCCACCTGTGGTTAATAATGCTTCTTGTTACGCACAAGGAAATATGCATCTTAAAATTGTTCCTCTCTTGAAAAGTTTGAATAGAAAACATGGAAAACTTTTAGTTTTAGAAGTTGATTTCTCATTTTGAAAATTCAAGCCCATATGCTTTTATGTTGTGCTTTACTTATAAAAATTGATTACTAAAGGTTAGTTTCCAGATTTATTGAATAACTTGAGTGAGCACTGTTGATCTTATTTAATGTTATAAAAGAACTTTTTAAGGTTTTGTTGGTGCCCAATATTTAAATTATTGCAATGTACTTATAAACTTATATGAATTATAGAATCCTTTTGTGAGTTCTATTTTATATATAGCTTATGTTCAAAGAATAGAGATTTCATGGAAGAACAGTTGTCCTGTAAGTCTGCTACCTAAGGTATCATGTCCCTGTGTGTTGTTATTCAGAAGTATCTATTATTGTATTGATCATTTTTCTTGGTGCCAGTGGGGGGAGGGGTTTAAGAAGCTAAAGGAACTGAAAGTATTATTTGAGTGGGCTTAGTAGATACTGTAGAGTTGATGATAGATGGAAATGTCCTTTAGGAATCTATGGAACATAAAGGAGTAGCTCAATTGTAAATTATGTGATTCATATCCTATCCAACATTGAGAAGTAGATGGTGAAAAAATTTCTGGAAGCTATTAATAGTCTTTCACACTGAAATCACAGATAGTTTCTGAGAAAGAAATTTATTCTGATATTTTAGAGGAAGAAAAGATTTCTGAGAAGGTATTGAGTGTCACTTCAGTAGAGAGAGTTGATTCAGATATTACATAAGGAAAATGTTTTATTATTCTAGAAGATTTTAATGCAGCTATCGAAAGTAAATTATACTTACAGCTTTTATGTATACCTTAACTGAGGCCAGATTACAGTCTGATCAAGTTAAATGAATATTTTACTAGGATGTTGAAAGATTATTATTTTACTTTATCTTTAACATAAAATAATTTATTTTGCCAGACAATTCTTGTTTTTAATTTCAAATATAAATTAAACAGTTTATTGTTTTTCATAAGAAGCTTTGGAATTAGTTATTCTTCAAGTTTTATTTGTGTCTTGAATTTTCTAGGTCATCATTCCTGGGGCATTTATCCAGAATCTATCTCTACCTTGCCAGTGGATAATAGTCTACCATCCAATTCTGTTTACTCTGAATTACCATCTGCTGATGGGAAGGTGAAGGTAACTGTTACACAGATAACAGTAGCACTGAGCAGTTTAAAAAACATTTTCACTCCTCTGCTCTTTCGAGGACTTCTGTCTTTTCTAACCTGGTGGATTGCTGCGTGTCTCTTTTCTACAAGCCTTTTTGGGCTTTTCTATCACCAGTATCTCACTGTGGCATGAAACTCAGTTAACAAAAAAGGATATCCAAGTCACACTTGGGATTCAAATATTTGTGCCCTTGAAGGGCTGACAAAAAAAAAAAGGAAGAAAATAAATACAAAAGAAAAAAGAAACATATCAGAATATCTTGTTTGAAATGCTTCCTCTGTATTCTCAGGGTGAATTAATGATATTATATGTAAAATTACGGAATAGATTAAGTGCTATACTGTGGCATTGGAAATGTTAACTCCTTGTATTAACTGATGTGAGAGAGGGCTGTCTGCAAGGGTAATACTTCTGATGGCCTTGATTTACAGAAACCTCCGAAACAGTCTTTGAAACTTTTCCTGTGACTCCAGTTATCAGTTGCTCTCAGTGGTATTAAGGTACTGTTAACATTCATGTGGTTGCCTTCAGAACGTTCTTCTAACTGAGCCATTTTTAGAGGAGGTTAAGGAGCTAAAGTTGTTTCTGTTGGTAATATATTAGTCACTCTTCAAACGACAATAACAAAAAAATCCGACAGAAAGGAAGAAATAGCTACTGTATATTACAGTAAAGAAAGCTGCATAGTAATTTTAAATTCAGTGGAGATGTACATGCTTACTATCTGCAAGTTCTGCTTGAAAGTAGCAAGAGTATTGTTTTAAATGTATTCTATCCAACTTGAGGGATCTTTTAAAATGACTGGCTATATGAAATGAACATTTGCAGTCTTGCTGTTAGGTTTGGAACTCCTCCCATATTTTATTTTATTTTATTTTATGATCCTAAATATTTCTTTTTAATGATCTAAAAATATTTATCAATATTGATCAGTCTTTTAAAAAGTTTCTTTGTAATCCTGCTGACTACCTGTATGTATTGTATATATTATATATTAAATATATAATATATTGAGATTATAAAAGATGAAAATATTGGATCCTTATAATATTTTAAGTTGCTGAATGTATGTTAAAGCATTATTGAATGAGATGTCTTTGTGTTTAGAAATTTTCTTTCTTTTTGGAATGAGATTAAAATACATTTTGAGAATTTATTAGAGCAAGCAATTTATTTGTGTTGCCTGTGTAAGAATAGTCATATTTTATACTTAGTTTATTTTTCCCAAATGAACTTTTTTTTCTGTCATTTTCAAAAAATCAGAATTTTTCCACTCTAAACAAATCTATAGATATCATTTAAATTCATGTTAATTAGGACTTGTTTTACATTTGTGGTGTCCAGAATTAGAAATATTAAATTTTTATTTTATAGTTCAGAAATTGAGGCGATTTAATTGAAAAATTTAAACAAAATGAAAAAATAAAAGTAAAATTCTTTTTCATACTTTTTACGTCTAAAACCCAAATGAAGGGTTACAATTATAAAGGAAATGAATATAAAATAAACAAGTTTGTTTTTTCTAACAAATAGAATTTATAAATAAATATTCTTTTATATAACTGTCTTTAGAGGCTGTATATTGTGTTTCAATGCTGTTGTTACTGTTGAAAGCAATTTTGAAACTTCTTTTGGAATACTTTCAAGGCTTGTGATTCACTTTGATTTGAATAATCTCAGTACAGCAAATTTCTGCATTTTGGTGTAGATTCAATGTTTTGCAAATAGTTGATACTTTAAAAGATTGAATAATAGTACGTAAGTTGGATAAAACTCTTTGGTTGAAAGTGAAGTGTGGCTATAGCCTAATAATACTTTATGTGTATTTCCAAAGAAGCATTCCATATATATTTTGAGATATATTAGCATCACTAAAATTCATTACAGCAAAGTATAACACTTATTTTATATATAAAAGTTTTCCCATATTGAACTTGAAAAGAATCTCACCTGATATGACCAGGCCTGGTTGTGTAACTTAGTTGGTTGAGCACCATCCTGTGTACCAAAAGGGAACCAGATCAATTCCTGGTCAGGGCACATGCCCAGGTTTTGGGCTCAATCCCCAGTAGGGAGCATGCCGGAGGCAGCCAGTGGATTTTCTCCTTCACATCAATGTTGTTCTCTTTCCCTCTTCCTCTCCCTCTCTCTCTAAAATCAGTTTTTAAAAATTTTTGAAGTTATTTTGACTTTCAGAGATTGTACAATGGATTTATGGGGGGGGGGCAGCACAGAGAATTCATTATTGGGTAGAATAACATGTATTTCTAAAAATACTATTGATTTACTCTTTTTAAATTTGAATTTTCCTAAGTACACTGATTTTACACAAGCTAAACATTAACTCATTGATTTGGTTTAGTTTTTTTAACCTTTCAAAGTAAAAAGAAATGATGATTGTAACTACTAACTGGTTTATTTATGCATGTTGTCTTTGTGCTAAGAATTATATCCTTTAAGAGTAAAAGAGCTTGTACTTTATGTAAACCAAATAATATTTTTTAATTGAGATATAATTGACATATATATATATAACATTGTATTTGTTTTAGGTATACAATATAATGATTTGATTTACACATGTATTGCAAAATGATTCTAAATATTTTAATAGCCTAAATTAGAATTTAGTAGAATTATTTTTTTTTATGTCTAATCAACATACTATGCTTCAGTGGAGAGTTACTTTTATTTTATATTTTTCCAAATTAACTAGGAATCCTGATAATCTCATTTTGTATAATTTGTGGAATTTTATTTAATAATTTATTCATTTCTCCTCCTCGTCCCTGCCCATTGCACTTTAAAAACCAGAGCTTTATTCTCCCTCCTCCCTTGTCTGAAATGAAAAGCATATAATTTTATCCTAATGTCTATATACATATTGATTATCTTTGATATTTTCCCCAGAATACCAATTGTGTATAAATGACCAGTGCATCCAAGTAGAATGGGTTCATTGTCTTATTATTTCTGATACAAATATCATTTGGTACAATACTGACATTTCTTTTTGAGTTATGATTCAGAAAAGATATTCATCTATTAATGGAATTGATAGGTCCAAGAAGCAATAACTAGAATTCATTATGAAATCTATAATTGGAAATTCACTGGTTAGAGTTTATTCTTTCTAATAAAAGATTAAATTCTCAGTACTACAAAGTATAGGGTCTCAACATTCTCTGAATTCATACATACTTTGTGAGCCATCTCATAATTGAAAATGGTCTATCGTGGTCTATGGCTCTGTTCAGCAAAATAAAATCAAGTGACTTTTTAATGTGGATCATCTTGTGTCTTCAGAGCTTTAAGCGGCGTAAAGAGTCAGACGTGAACACACTTATGATCTTAGAGCTTGACCCCAGTGTCTCAAGTAGCCACACAGTCTCATGTTTTAACTCCCATGCAGCTCATGTCTATACCTTGGTTTATAGCTCAGCTGATTATATGCCATGAGTACCCTGACATGGACACTAGGATGGTCAAAGGCTAATGTCAATTGTTCTCTTCTTTAAAGTGGTAGACATTTTTATGTATTTTTTGTTTTCTTTATAAGAAAAAACAGGTATAGCTTGTACATATTCTTGTTTTCCCTTACTCTAAGGGATTCCTTTTAGCTACAAACCGTTCATATTGAGTGGGCCTTTCTTTAATGGGTCAAAGAATTTGTATTTTTTTATCCCATTTGTTTGTTTGTTTGTTTTTCCTTCTACATGCTTATTCCTCTCCTTTCTCCCATTTGGCAAAATGCTTGATTTTCTAAAATAGCATAATTTTGTAGACAGAATGTTAAGATTCAAGAATCATCTCATCCCATTAGATACTTAGTTTTCATTTAGTAAGTATTCAACCCATGTAATTAAATAGAACTGAACTCTCACTATTGCCTCAGTTTTACCATGTTAGATAAAATAAAGAGTTTACATTAAAAGTATGGCTAGACATTTCTAAGTTGACAATCAGTTTCTCTTTGTGTTGGCATGAGAAAAATAGAGTAGCTACTTTTGGCTTCAGGAATAGTTATAGATTATGTTAGAATACATTCATTTATTTTTGATCGGAAAAAGACTTCACAAACAGTATTTTCTTTAGGAATATTTTTGTTTGTACTCATTTTAATTGTTCAATAAATATTTAAGTGCTTATACTGTTCCAAAGACTGCCCTCAATACAACTATGAACCAAGTATCAAAATCCCTGCCCTCTAAGAGCTAAAAATCTAGTGGGGGAATGCTGATAATAAACAAAAATAAATGTGAGTCAAATATAGGGTGTTAGATAGTGGTAAGATCTGATGAGTGGAAGGTTGGGGGAATGAGGGAAAGAGGGCATATGAAGTTGCATGACAAAGTTAAAATTTTAAATAGAATGCCTCAGAAGGTGATTTCTGAAGGAAATGAGGGTCATCGTACTGTTCTCATATCACTACTAGAGGCCTGGTGCACAAAATTCATGAACTCGGTGGGGGGAGGGTCCCTCAGCCCGCCTGCGCCCTCTCGCAGTCCAGGAGACCTTGGGAGATGTCCGACTGATGTGGATGTGGGAGAGGCTCCCATCACTGCCACTGTGCTCTCCAGCCATGAACCCGACATCTGGCTGAGTGGCAGTCCCCCTGTGGGAGCGCACTGACCACCAGAGAGCAGCTCTTGCATTGAGCGTCTGCCCCCCTGGTGGTCAGTGTGCATTATAGTGACCAATCATTCTGCAGTTCAGTCGATTTGCATATTAGCCTTTTATTATATAGGATAGTTCTTGATCAACAAAACACTTGACTACTAGTCTCTAAAGGGATTTTTAAAAATATGGACAGCCCTGCCCTAACCGGTTTGGCTCAGTGGATAGAGGGTCAGCCTGCGGACTCAAGAGTCCCAGGTTTGATTCCGGTCAAGGCCATGTACCTTGATTGTGGGCACATAACCAGTAGGGAGTGTGCAGGAGGCAGCTGATCGATAATTCTCTCTCATTGATGTTTCTCTCTATCCCTCTTCCTTCCTCTCTGTAAAAAAATCAGTAAAATATATTTTAAAAAAATATGGACAGCCCTCACCAGTTTGGATCAATGGATAGAGCATCTGCCTGCGGACTGAAAGGTCCTAGGTTCGATTCCGGTCAATGCCATATGCCCGAGTCGTGGGCTCGATCCCCAGGAGGGCGTGTGCAGGAGGCAGCCAATCAATGATTCTCTCTCATCATTGATGTTTCTGTCTCTCTCTCTCTCCGTCTCCCTTCAGCTATGAAATTAATAATATATATATTTTAAAAATGGACAGTAATATATATTTCCCTATTCAGATGGCTTATTGTAAAGGAAGGATTATAGTCATAGTAATTGAATTAAATGCTGTTTTTTGCTAATAAATAGTAAGCTATACAACAAATATTATCTCACGAGCCCACTTTTATATTTTTTCTGTCAAGTACATTTTAAATTAATTTGGACATGTTTACATTTTATTTTATTTCAGTAGAACCTTTAAAAACTCATAGGGTTTCAAAAGAGTTGATGTGATATGTCCACTTAGCAGACAAATTTCACTCACTGCTCTTTAATCTGTCAGGTAATCTATTACACAAAGGTAATTACACAAAGGATAACATGGTTGAGGACAAAGTATGATAACATCAATATTTTACATTTATGGCACAGTTTGAGTATATTAAGTACCCATTGCTGAAGTATTAACAACGAGTGATATGTATTTAAATAGTGCTCTACAAAAGATAGCTTTAACATCTATTTTGTTTATTTGGAATGCATTTTTCTTTATGTGATTCTATAATAAAGCAATTTGTACTTATGCATAGAAAATTCTAAAAGAGTAAACAAATGAAACCATGTTATATTTCAAATAAGTAGCAATGATAATATATAGGAATTATTATAACTGTGTTCATGTATATATTTACTTATTCTTTCATTTCTAACAGTTTCTCAGAGCATGAAAAATAATTTTTTGACATATTTACATATTTAAATATTTATTATTATAGTAGGTAATCCACATACCTGTTTTGGATAGTGGCTTATATCACTTCTGTTAACTGAATGGTGCATTGAAACCAAATATCAACATTTGAAAAAGAACAATTACAGAAAAATTTTATTGAAAATTTTTCATCATTAAACATTTTTTTAATTTAGTAATAAAATTCAAAGAGCAACATTACAACAAAAGGGCAAACAGAGTCATTTCAACAGTTGGCACTGGAATAATACGTTATCCACATCTTTTTTCTTTATTGAACATTTATTGTTGCTATCAACTGGTGTGTGTGTATGTATGTGTGTATATATATTTATATTTATATTTATATTTATATTATATCAAGGAATCCCCACAATCCCCACAAACTATTTTTATTTTTATTGAATTTATTGAGGAGACATTGGTTAACAAAATTATACAGGTTTCAGGAG
Source organism: Murina feae (assembly GCA_004026665.1). Lineage (NCBI taxonomy): Eukaryota > Metazoa > Chordata > Mammalia > Chiroptera > Vespertilionidae > Murina > Murina feae. The sequence goes on along the minus strand of PVJC01029961.1, from coordinate 1,659 downwards.
CACAGTTCTACCACACATCATCTGTACACTGTATTATGTGTTACCCACCCCAAGTCAAGTCTCTCTGCATCACCACTTATCCCCTCTAGATTCTTTTCCAGCCTCCCCTCCCTCCTCACTCTGGCAGTCATCACACTGTTGTCATATCCATGAGTTTGCTCTTCCTTTTTTTTTCTTTTTCTTTCTTTTTTGCTCATTCCCTCCAACCCCCCAGCCCTTCAGCCCCCTGCCCCAACAATCACTACATCATACTATACACAAAAATTAATTCAAAGGGGAGCATATACCTCATTGCAAAAGCTAAATCCTTAGGTTTTTAGAAGAAGTCATAAGAGAATATTGGGTAATTCTAGGGATTGACAGAAGTTTATTAGGATACAAGCAATAACAATAAAACTTATTTAAATAAAATATTTCATAAAAATAAAAACTGCTCATCACCCTGGCAGGTTTTGCTCAGTGGTTAGAGCATTGAACCTGGGACTGAACGGTCTGATTTGATTCATGTCAGGGGCACATACCTCGTATCTCGGTTGCAGGCTTGATTCCGGGTCCCGGTCAGAATGCCAGGATGCTTGCTGGAGGCAACCAATCAATATTTCATTTCTCTTTCTTTCCTTCTCTCTCCCTCTCTCCTCTCCATCCCTTCTTCATTTCCTCTCCCTCCCTTCCACTCTCTCTAAAAATCAATGGAAAAATATTCTCAGGTGAGGATTAACTTCTGCTCCTCAACCGCCCCCCCCAAAAAAAAACCCCTGTTAAGCAAATAAGATATCATAGCTTGAGATAAAATATTTGAAGAACATGAGACAAATGACTTGTTCTGAATATATAAAGAACTCCCAAAAAGATTAAAGAATGAGGAAAAATTTTAAAAAGACACTTCACAGTTGACTAAAAAAGCACAATAAAAGGTGCTCAACCTGTAGCAATTTTAATACGTGATCCTTGTTACAGTTTTCTTTCTTGTACAAGTTCAGTGAGGTTCTTAGGACACTGGGTTTTTATCTCAGGTTGCTTTAAAGACTAATTCTTTCATCCTGAAGAAAGAAGTAGAAATGCAGTTGCAAAGCATCATTGGATTTTACACTAATTTTTTGACAGTTCTTTCTGCAGAAGTATGTGTTGAAAGAAAAGGGTGCTGGATGGTTACATAAAATGTTAACAGCACTAACTGGATTAAGCATAAAAATCTTTCAATTTACATGATCATACATTAAATTTGATTTTCTGTATATATACACATACATATATATAGTCTATCTAATAAAGAGGGAATATGCTAATTGACTGCCACACCCTCAAAGATGGCAGCGCCCTCCACCACAAGATGGCCAGCAGGGGAGAGCAGTTGAGGGCAGTTGGGGGCGATGAGGCCAGCAGGAGAGGGCAGTTGGGGGTGACCAGGATGGCAGGGGAGGGCAGTTGGGGGCAATCGGGCCGGCAGGGAAGGAGTTAGGGGGTGATTGGGCTGGCGGGCAAAAGTGGTTAGGATCTGATCGGGCAGACAGGCAAGCGATTGGGAGCCAGCAGTCCTGGATCGGGCCTAAACCGGCAGTTGGACATCCCCGGAGGGGTCCCAGATTGGAGTGCAGGCTGGGCTGAGGGCCCCCACCCCCAGTGCATGGATTTTATGCACGAGGCCTTCTCTAGTATATA
>PVJC01029960.1:0-21510 GCA_004026665.1 Murina feae | reverse complement strand
ACCCCCAACTGCCCTCCCCTGCAGGCCTGGGTCCCTGGCACCTCCTTCCCCAGTGGCAGCAATGCCAGCCAAGTGAGGGGGGCACTTGCAGCCACTGGGGGGCTCCAGCCCACACGGAGCTCACAGCCGCTGGGGTGCAGGGCCATTCCGCCCCGCAGGCCAAGTCCCCGCGCCCTTCCTTCCCCAGTGGCTGGAGCCAGCCGACACGGCACTCACAGCTGCTGGGGTGCGGGGCCTGGTCCCCGTTCCCCTCCTTCCCCAGCGGCTGACTCCAGCCCACGCGGGGCTCACAGCCACTGAGGTGCGGGGCTGGCCCACTCCACAGGCCGGGTCCCTCGTACCTCGGACCCACCGCCATCACTGCCCACGAAGCACCGGTTACCACCTGCCTGGCCCGTGCTGCTGCCCATTGCTTCCCATGACTCACCTGCCGCTGCTTTCTCTGTGGCTGTCGGCCACCATCTTGGCTGGATTAATTTGCATACAGCCACTCTGATAGGCTGGTGGGTATGGCTTAGGCGTCCTGGAGAAACAGTTAATTTCAATAATACGCTTTTATTAAATTAGCTATCACTACATAAATGCCTGGGAACTCAATTTTTTTCCCCACCACCATTTATCCCCTCTATGCCCTCTTCTACCTCCACACACCCTCCTCCCCCCCGTCACCACATTATTGTCCATGTCCATGAGTTCTCTCTTACTTTTTTCGTTTTTGCTCAAACCCTCCATCCCCTCCAACATTCTACCTCTTCCCCATCCCCCGCCCCCCAACCAGAGCTGTCTGCCTCCTCTCTCTGAGTCTGTCTCTATTTTGCTTGGTAGTTCAGTTTGTTCATTAAATTCCATATATGAGTGAAATCATATGTTACCTGTCATTCTCTGACTGGCTTATTTCACTTAGCATAATCTTCTCCAGTGCCATCCATGCTGATATTTTTAACATAATCTCATAGTTTAAGGCAGTGGTTCTCAACCTGCTGGCCCTTTAAATACAGTTCCTCATATTGTGTGACCCAACCATAAAATTATTTTCATTGCTACTTCATAACTGTAAAGTTGCTATGAATCATAATGTAAATATCTGATATGCAGGATGGTCTTAGGTGACCCCTGTGAAAGATTGAGAACCTCTGGTTTAAGGCTTTATTTAACATTATTCTGAAATAAATCTGTTTGAAATCAGCTCCCTCTGGTGGTAAAAGATATTTTTTTTAAAGTTTTTATTAAAAATTGCAGACCAGTTTTCCCTTTTTAAGCAAAATCAAAAACAGAAACCACCCAAAAAGCAATTGTCATTAAAATGCAAATTCTCATATTCTTATTCTAGAGCCAAGTGGATATGCTGCTTCAAGAAATGGCAGATGAAGCTGGGTAAGAAATTATTAATCTTGACTTAATATCTGGCAGTCCTAAAATTATGTAGTGTGGATAAAAATATTTGTCATTGCCACGAATGGTAGAGTTAGGGTTTTGACCCTAGAAGTTAGTGTTGGATAGGCCTTTGAAATATCCATCTCTTCATCATATTCATAACAATGTGACTCTGTTCAGATCATTCTAGTATTTTCTTTAAAATCTCCAGCAATACATTCATTTATTTTGTAATAAGAAATGGAGGAAGGTAATTGAGAGAGGCAGGAGTGTTCAGACATTTTCTCAATACCTTCTGTATGTATCACATATAGCAAATATTTGGATTCTTTTTACAAAAATTGTCTTTCAAAAACAGTTCTTCTATGTTAAGTCCAGTTTGAGTCCTGCAAACCGAGCAAGATGTGCAAAATGTCCAAGGGTTTTTAAAAGATGGAAGTACCTGAGGGTATTTTTTCCCATTGATTTTTAGAGAGAGTGGAAGGGAAGGGGAGAGACAGAAAGAGAAACATCCTTGTGAGAGAGATACTTTGATTGATTGCCCTCACCCCATGAGGGTGTGGCCAGCCTGGGTGAGGGGCTGATGGCTATTTGCAGGCTGGCCACAGTCCCTTCAGGGTGGGTGTGCTTGCTGGGGTGCCTGTCCAGCCTGGGTGAGGGACTGTTGTCTGTTTGCAGGCTGGCCACAGCCCCTTCAGGGTGGGAGTTCTCACTGGGGTGCCTTGTCAGCCTAGGTGAGGGGCTGATGGCTGTTTGCAGGCTAGCTATTTCCTCCAGCTACCCAAGCTCCTAGCAAGACTCGCTAGAAGCAGGTATCTGGGATTTATTTATAATTTAATCTTTGTTGCCTTGAGTAGAGGCCACAGCCTGCCAGGGCAGGCAGGAAGCTTGGCTTCCTCCATCGCTGGGGCAACCAAGCCTCCTGCTTGCTCCAGCTCCATGGCTTCCAGCCACCATCTTGGTTGGGTTAATTTGCATATAGTAACTCTGATTAGCTGGTGTGTGTGGCTTGGGCATAGCAGAGGTGCAGTCAATTTGCATGTTTCTCTGTTATTAGATTAAATGTGTACAGTAAGTCATCATGGGTCCTAAGAAGGTTAGTGATAGCAGCAAAGTGAAAAGGAAAGTTGTGAAAACAATGTTAGAGCTTAAAAAAGAAAAACTAATGGCATAGTATGATAGAGTGTCTGATCTGGCTACCAAGTATGGCATTGCAAAATCAATAATTAGCACAATTTTAAAATAAAGCAGCCATCAAGAGTGCTTATGTTAAGGGAGTGGAAGTACTCACGGAAAAACGATCACAGGCAATTGAAAAAGGTTAAAATGGGGAATCATTTGGGGTTCTGGAACAGATGAATTCAACTTAAGTTATTTCTAATGCGGAAAAATGATTCTGTTTTTTAACAAATCACTTCTTGAACAGACTTCTGGAACGAATGAAGTTCAAGAACCAAGGTTCCACTGTATTTAGTTCAAGAGACAATTGTAGGTAAAGAATAGTTTTTTGTCCAATAATAAAGATGAAAGCTGGGTGATACTGAAGTTTTATACTTTATCCTTAAAGGTAGAGTAATAAATTAAAATAGGGTTTATGTACTCTATCCTTTTCTGCTGTAAAGGGAAGAATTGAAGACACCTAGAAAATAGAGTTGATGAGTATTATTTTAATGTGTAAGCTAATAACCTAATTAGAATGAACAGTTAAGTTTATCAGCTCTTTAAATAACTAATGTGTCAATAGTGAATTAAAACTGAGGTTAATGAATCAGATTTGTCATATTTGAGAATAGGATTGGCAAGTAGATTGTACACTGTTTTGCTTTGTTTCCTGATGTAGGTGATTTTTGTTAAGTAGTTAAGACACCAAAGCATTGTGTATCAGAAGACTCCATCTTAGTAACATGAAGCTAAGGACTTATTTCTGTTCTTACTAAAAACCAAATAAGATTTGGCTTGAAAGTACAGCAAAGGTCTTATAAAATGAATATTGCTACATTATAGCCTTGCTGAACCTTAGTGGAAATCAAGTTTATTAGATAACTTTTTGAGAACATTTAGAACAGGATTTCTCAACATTGACACTATTGGCATTTTGGGCTACATAATCCTTGGGGCTGTCCAATGCATTGTAGTATGTTCAGCAACATCTCTGGCCTCTATCCATAAGATAACATCCCTACCCCATTTGTGACAGTAAAAAAATGTATCCAGGCATTGTCGGATGTTCTGGGGGCAGAGGTGTGGAGGGAAGGTTGAGGGCCAAAATCAACAGAAACTACTTATGTCAATAATGGGTGGTGACTGAAGCAGCAGGAATATTGATGTAGAAATCCCTGATATAGAAACACTGATGCCCATCTTTAAAGATATTTAAGTATCCGAATTCTGTTTGAGTTTGTGATTCCCTCAACCAAATTTTAGTATAGCATATCTTTACCTTTTAAGTAACAATCTGTCTATAGACTCTCCTAATGACTTTTAAAGTTACTGAGTTCTCTGTAGTGTTTTCAAACTGAAGTTGGCATACCTGGTGTAGGTACAAGCAGAAAGGCTAGCTTATATCTTAGAGGGGTAGGTACAGTGTAGATTAACATCACAGGCCTTTGAGGCAGAAAATCCTGGGTTCAAATCCTATTACTAGGGTGGATCTTGGGCAAGTGAAGTTATTTTTTTTTAAACTTCAGTCGTATGAGATGGATGCAAGTAATGATTCCTGCCAAGGGTGGCTCAGGAGCTAGGATACTGAACTTGAAGTTAACTCAAATGTTATATATGGATCCTGAGGCTATATTTATCAAACCTGTTGTATCTTTTTTGGCATATTAAATTTCCTTTATAGTAGAAGTCATATGGTAACTTCAGAAAATTGAATACATTGTATGATTTTTATTTTGGTCTTTTGTTCAGATGACCAGTCATTTTCCAGCCTTTTATTAGCTTTTCTATTTATATGCATAAAATTTAACCAGTTTTATCTTATTTAAATCGAGGTAAAATGCTATGTGGAATATTCAAATTTGCAATAATCCTGTTTTATTAATTTTATAATTATATAAGGAGTAAAATGCCTATATTAACATCCACTTATGCTAATTGTTTTTAAAATTGTAGCCTTGATCTCAATATGGAACTACCACAGGGTCAGACAGGATCTGTTGGCACCAGTGTTGCTTCCATGGAACAGGTAGAAGTTGTATTTTGTCTTGATTAGTATGAACTTGATGTGTGAATTAAATAGACATTGTATATATATTTATATATAAGTAATATATATGTTTTTTATAAAGCGTGCTTTCTACTATAATGTGACATCATAAATTAGCGAACTGGGTTTAGCCTTTACTCCTCAATGATGGACATTTTCTCTTTGCATGCACATTTCATTTAAAGATTAAATTTGCTTCCCTTCATAGCTTCTGCTTTATTTAGTTCTCCATTTATTCTGAAATGTTTTTAAAATTATATTCTCAATGTTATTTTTTGTGTGAATTTTTAGACAATATTTTAATCTTATTTAAAATATGAGCTATTTAAAATATTAGTGATTTTAGAAAAAAATATTAGTGATTTATATTTGTCACAGCCTTCTAACTTTTAAATTTTAACTATTAACTTTCTTCAGGATGAACTATCACAGAGACTTGCTCGTCTGCGTGATCAAGTGTAATTTAAAGAACTGGTGCTTTTGTTTACTTCACCTACTTCTGAAAAATTTTATGTGTATATATAGATAAGTTGCACTCCAATTACACTAAGAACACCATATGTTACAGAATGCTTAAATGCTATTTATTTATAATGCTTTCTTTTGCCATGTTGTACTTTCTAATACTTTAAGAAATTCCAGAGCGTTTCCACCTTGACATATTTTATAGTTTTGTATATTATATTGTAAAATGTGAGGAGCATTTTTTTAGATGACTTTGACCAAGCTAGCATTAATTTGTTGTATATGAAACATTCTCCTTAAAAATTGCATCAAAAATCTTGCAACAAAGTACTACAGAAGCAAGTGTAGAATAAAGATTTTGGTTTCTTTTAATTCAGAGTTGTTTTAAATGTCTGCATTCACAGGTGATGCATAAAAATAAAAGTAGGGAAACCAAGTTTACTTAACATGCATACAAGCCAAAAAATACCTTATTTAGTGTCATACAATGGGCAATGCTGTTTTTTTTTAATTCATTTTTTATTTTTAGAGAGAGAGGAAAGGAGAGGGAGAGAGGAGAAACATCGATGTGAGAGTGGAACATCCATTGGTAGCCTCCTGCATGCGCCCTGACCAGGAATTGGTTCAGCAACCTTTTGGTGCATGGAAAGATGCCCAGCTGAACCACACTGGCCAGGGAGACAAAGCTATTTCTTTGTTTTATGTTTTGTGTTTATTTTTGCTGTTCAAGCACAAATGCAATTGACTTTTATTCTGTCTTAATCAGCTTTTAAATTTAGATTATTATTGGATTTTTTAACCAGTAATTTAATGACTATTATTCCGAATTCCTGAGATTTAAAAAAAATTTCATGGATAATTTTCCAATATAACTAGAAAAAATACATACCATTAAGTTGAAGAAATTAAAGTTGGCTCAGTTTTTAAATTTTTTCTTTGCTAGATCACCATTGTTAAATATGAAATTTAACCTTTCATACTTTCAAATGAAATTGAAACACATTTTAAATGATTTCCCTTATTTCTCCTCTACCCTTGATAACACTATATTTTGAAAGATGAATTTACATGGCCTTAAAACATTTACATTTTTCATATGATTGTTTATTGCATTTTGAGAATCTTAGCCTAGATTTAAAAGCAACCAACAAAAAGTAACAGGGAAAACAAAATTGAATCAATTCAAGTTACAACTACCATAAGCCCTGGTTAAATATATTTGTCCTTTTAAGAAAAAACTCTTTAATAACTGGAAGAAATGAAGTAGAACTAAATGTTGGGGAAAAATGTTTTGCCTAGCCATGCAAATAACTTCCAGAACAATGGAAGTTGGGTGTACAATGTAGGGGGTTGGAACACAGAAAAGTCCTAAGGTCAAAAAAAGACTAAACTCTGGAAGGCCAGATCCTTGGGGGAAACCATTTGATAGCCAATTGTACAACTTTCCATCTCTCCAGAAATAGTTCTATTTTACCCAATTAAAATGAACAAATGCTGGCAGTTTTCTTCTATAACCATCTCAAGTGGAGAAGTGACAGAGTTATATTTTAGCTGGTATACTACTAACCTATGTTAAGTAGGTAAAGTGTTTTTTATTGCTTACTTCATGATTGATTCATGAAAGAATTTTAATATTTCATTAAGTTTTGTTGAGCAGATCCATTGTTAAGTCATGAAGGCAAAGTGCAATTACGGAGACGTTTTTGCTAAGTACTCACCATTCATATATGTTTCCTATTGTAAATGAGAGTGTATAAATTATGATTATTTTCACTGGGTAATGAAATTAGAAATTACTCTTTTGCTAAGTTTCAGTTAAACCTACTTAACTTTCTTGGTACGTAACTAAATGGTATGACCTCATTGTGGTAATCTTCCATTTTGTTTATAATTGATGCTTTGTCCTTTTTACTGAAAGTCTAAGTTTGTTCATATTGGAACATGCTGGGGAGGCATAGAAGAGATTATTACAGACTAAAATACGATGAAATAGTTATCTCATTTTCCATTGGTGGGAATTGTAGCTTTTGTTTTAAATTAAATAAAAAGTGTTAATTGTGAGTATGGCTTACTTAAGTCTAGAAAAATATATGGTTCTGATCTAAAAATAAATGTTCATAGTTTTGCTTAATAGCCATATCATATTTTTTAAAATATTATTCTTTGATAGACACCAGGTTTTACTTTTGGATTTATTGATTACCTTGTAAATATAGCAGAATTTTACTTTTTGCAATTTGTTCTTAGACCAAGAGTCACACAACCTGTAAATTCTTACCTTGTTAGTATAAATTACATTTCTAGTTTGAAAACTGATTGGATAATTGAAAAGTAACACGAGCCAGATTATATTGTCTTGAAAAGTGGATATCATAACACCTTTCATTTACTTTGTTTTAGTTCCTTATCAATCTAATTTTCTCCTGATTTTTTTTTAAGTATTTGACTATATCATTTGATAGCACATATAAGGTCAAATGCTCAGAAATATTTTACTGTACTTTCACCCTACAGACAATGTGGATATTATTTTACCATCATTACTCTGAACTCTGTTACAGATAAATTTCTTATCTCTGCTTCATTTATCTCTTCTTTTGGAGAATTCTCTAATTTTTTTCATTTGGGGTTTGTTTCTTTGTCTCCTCATTTTGGCTGTCTATTTGGGTTTGTGACTATGTATTAAGAAGATCCTATACACCTATAAATCTCTAGCTGTTTCTGACTAATTAGGTCAGGCAAAGACTTAAAGCCTCCAGAGACTGCCTCTTCCTACAGACTGATAGGATTCCAACTTGAATTGTCTCTCAGGCAATCATCATTTGTGGTGAGAGTTTTTTTTTCAGCAGGGTGGGTCAGTTGGTGCTGCCTAGAAGCTAATTGTTATTTTTAATCTCTTAAGTGGCTTCAGGGCATGATATTTTGCAGTAGGGTATATTAACTATCTTCCTCCCAGGCAAGACAAATGTCTATGTGGGAAAGATGTCCTCCACTATGTGAGGGAATGACTCAGTGCAGGAAACTTGGGGTGTCTGCCTTCTGAGCTCTATCCCCTGAGTCCCCAGTCCTGGCTTCTGCTCTCATAGCTCCAGTCCACCTCTCCCTCCCTCTGCCAGAGCACAAAGTGGGTGGCTCCTCGGGGAATTTTGTGCACTGACCCTTTAAGAGGGTGCCTGAATTTTCAGCTGTCACTCCCTGACACACAGCATCCCACTGCTTTTCACAGCCAGGTGTTATGTGGGTACCCTTCTCAGTTTTGTTGCTCTCTGCTGGGGGGCCCGGCTTGGGGGTTAGATCCCATAGTTCTCAGTGGCAACCCCCCACAGCTGAGATATCTCTCCAGGACTTCAGCTGCTGTCTGTGGACACCTGGCCAGCCCTTTTGGGCCTCCGCCCCTTCTACCAGTCTCTGTGTGGTCTCCATTTTCAGTTCTCGGTTCTCTCCTGCGAGTTTTCCACTGGTTATTCAGGACGCTTTTCTGTATTTTAATTGTAATACCAGTTTGTTCCTGGGAGCATGTCCGTGCAGCATCCACTTACTCTGCCACCATTTTTAATCCTCTGGATCTATAATAATAAAAGCATAATATGCTAATTAGATCAGACAGCCAAACGACCTTCTGGACATCCTTCTGGACTAAGCTGGGGCTGCAAGGGCTGAGTCAGCTGCTGTGGCTTCAAGGACCAAGCCCCTTACATGGATTTCCTGCATTGATCCTCTAGTATTATTATAAAGAGGTTGTAAAAAGTGCCCTTGACAAAAATTATATCCTTGATCCTATTCTTAAAAATTTTTACCTTCCTGTGAATCAACTTAGATAAGCATTACAGACCTTATTATTTTCTTGGGTTAATTTATTACCAGTCATTGCACAGAGGGGAAACAGGAAAAGGAGATAGGACAGGTAAATTATGATAAGAGATGAGTTTTCTTTATAATTTAGGAAATTGTGGGAATGGAACCTCTGTCCAGACTATCTGAAGAGAATTGAAGGGTATTATATCTACAAGTAAAGTAACACAGTGATTGATAGGATACCAAAGACAAATTTAGCCTGATTTTTTATGGATTTACTTAAGTTGATAGATTAGAGCTCCAAGATAGTCTTAAATTGGCTTTAGTGTAGACAGTGGGGGGAGGGGGAGGTACAGAAAGCCCTGGATCCAATCTTCAGTGATTGATATAGGTTTCTAGCCCTAGCTCTGATAATAACTTCTAACTTGGATAATTCTTTTACCCCATTCTGGGCCTTGATTCCCTTTCTACAAACCTTTTCAGAGTACAATAGGTCCATATTTAAACTCATAAGTACTTCTGTAATTTTAAGCGAAACAAAATCTAACAAAACCTATTTTACTATATGTAAGTCAGTGATTTTCAACTGGTGTGTTACAAGAATTTTAAAACATGCAATACTTAACTATGTATTCAGGGGCACTAACCTCTTTTCCCTTAGATTTTCAAATAAAAAATGACAACAGCCAATACAACAATAGCAGTCGGTGTGAATGAATAAAAACTATACCTATATTTTTTGTCTGAACAGCAAAAATTATATTTTTTGGTATGCCACAGAGTTTTAGTAGTTATTTTATGTGTGCAATGAGATGAAAAAGGTTAAAAATCAGTACTATAGGGTAACTGATATAAACATGAGTTAAGTTCTTATAGCATTGCATCAATATTATAATGAAACAAAGCAACATTATTTGAGGACCTGCTGTGTATTGGTTGTGTAAATTGAAGTGAGTTGCTGTAGTATGGTACATTCCCTCTATTCTCTATTTTCTACCATTCCCCCAAAATAATTCCAGATGCCTTATTAAGATGTTATTGGTCTTAGAATCTTTTGTCTCAGGAGACCTAGAGAGCACCTAGTTCGCTCCACCACTGATTTTACAGAAGGGGAGAGCAAAGAGATTTAGATCTACTGTATTTGTTGACCATCTATTGTGTGTTAAGAATGGTTTGGGGGTACCTTGATGTACTGTGGTTTATTTAATCCTCAAAAGAATTGAGTGAGCTGATGGATTATTGTTATTTAGAGAAAAGGAAAATGTTGCTTGAACAAATTACCAAGATTTATACAATTACTAGAAAGCAGAGCTAGGATTTTATTACAAACTAGTGGCCCGGTGCACAGAGTTTGTGCACATTAAAAGGGACTTAATTATAGAAAATATTTTAATGCTGTTCACATCCCCTGGCCCAGCACTAGGTGGGAAGGCAGCCTCACATCCTGAGCCAACACAAGTCCCCTCCCACTGATGTTCAAGTCCCCACCCACCCGTGCCTGCCTGGCACACAGCTTCCTGCTGTTCGGATGTTATGGTGTCATGGTGTGATGACCATTTGCATATTAGCCTTTTATTATTACTAGGGGCCCAGTGCACAAAAATTTGTGCACTCGGGGTGTCCCTCAGCCTGGCCTGTGCCCTCTCACAGTCTGGGACCCCTCAGGGGATGTCCACCTGCTGGCGTGCCTGGCCAGCCTGGGTGAGGGTCTGAGGGCTGTTTGCAGGCTTCCCACAGCCCCTTCAGGTTTTGGGTCCTTTTTGGGGTGCCTGGGCAGCTTGGGTGGCAGGCTGAGGGGCATTTTCAGGCTTAAAGGCTGCCCACAGCTCCCATGGACCCAACTTCCCAGCAAGGCTGGCTGGAAGCAGGTTTCTGAGGTTTATTTATCTTCTATAATTGAAACTTTTGCTTTAAGCCGAGGCCTAGGCAGGTAATGAAGCCTCCTGTTGGCTTCAGCTCCGTGGCTTCTATAATTGAAAGAATGTTGCTGTGAGCAGAGAGAGGCCCAGCCAGCCTAGGTAGGCAGTTTCCTCCATCACTGGTGCAATGGAAGCCTGCTATTTGCTTCAGCTCCATGGCTACTATAATTGAAACAATGTTGCAACTATGTAGCCGTGATCAGAGAGAGGCCCAGCCAGCCTAGGCCGACAGTTTACTCCTGGTGCAACGGAAGCTGCCTGTTTACTCTAGCTCTGTGACTGCCGGCCTGCATCTTGGCTGGGTTAATTTGCATACAGACACTCTGATTGGCTGGTGGGTGTGGCTATGCATCCTGAAGAAACTGTCAATTTCAATATTACTCTTTTATTAGATTAGATGTGTCTCACTTTAAATCAAGTGCTCATGGCACTGTACTACACACCTGAGTTCCAACTGGAATCACAAAGCAAATCTTTTTATACTTCACATTTTAGGTGAAAGATACTAATCAATTCTTGACTTAGAGGTAGTTCACTTGAAACAAACAGGTGTTTATCAGAGTGTTCTTAGGAAAGAATTGATTTTTTTTCCTGACCCATCTGGGCTATCAGAAAAATATAACTTTCTTCCAATTTGGAAATCACAGCCATTTTCCATAAGTTAACAAATGGAATTAATGTGCTACAAAGTCAGCTAAGTTGTATGCATACTCAAGCTTTTCATTTTCTAAACTGGAAAAAATTTCCAAGCAAAAAGATAAATTGGTAAAAATCATTATCCTGAAATTGCAAAAATAAAATCTGTGCAGCCAACTGATGAATACTGTTTATATTCTTGTAAATATACTACTTTCCTACTGGAGTAGCAGGTACAAAGTTTTTGAAAATGCCTGACTACAAATAAATGACTAATGTGCCTGTGGTATTTAATAAGTATATATTCACCACTGACTCACGAGTTACTTTGTCTGCTAGATCACTAAAAGCCTTCCAACCTTCAGTTAGAAAAGTCAAGTAGAACACTAAAGGGAAATTTATGTCTACTAAAATAAGTTACTTGTTTTATGTTCTCAACTTTAGAAAGGAAAATGTCTTCATTTTATACGTTGCTTGATTATTAAGATGAAGTTGGGTCCTATGTTCCAAGTGAAAGGTTATACAATGAACTCTGTTTATTTCTAAGAAATCTTATTAAACTTGGTCATGTCAGCAATAGACATATTTAGCTTTTGCTTTAAAACCTGACATAAATCATTGGGAGGAAAAAGATTAAAATTTTTGGAAAGTGTTACCACACAGTGATTTTATATCACTTACAAAAAGGGTTTTGGTGTCTAAGTAACAGAATAATTACCATATTTTCCAGTGTGTAAGACGACTTTTTAACCAGGAAAATCTTCTCAAAAGTCAGGGGTTCATCTTATACACCAGGTGTTGTCTTATAGGGCGGGTGCTGAAACTTCCGAGCCAGACTGGAAAATCTGCGGTCGCAGCATACGGTGTGGGGAGCTCAAAAACAGCCGCACTCCATTCATTTCATTGTCATTATTTGCAGATGACATGATACTGTACTTAGAAAACCCTAAGGACTCCATCAAAAAATTATTAGACCTAATAAATGAATATGGTAATGTAGCAGGATACAAAATTAACACCAAGAAATCTATGGCATTTTTATATGCCAATAGTGAACTTACAGGAAAAAAAATTAAAAAAAACAATCCCATTTACCATTGCACCAAAAAAATTAAGATACCTAGGAATAAACTTAACCAAGGACGTAAAAGACCTATTCTCGGAAAACTACAGTACACTGAAAAAAGAGATAGAGGAAGACATAAACAGATGGAAGAACATACCATGTTCATGGATTGGTAGAATCAATATCATTAAAATGTCCATACTACCGAAAGCAATCTATAAATTCAACGCGCTTCCCATTAAAAACCAACGGCATATTTTACAGACTTAGAACGAACTATCCAAAAATTCATCTGGAATAAAAAAGGCCCCAAATAGCTAAAGCGATCCTGAGAAAGAAGAACAAAATAGGTGGGATCTCCATACCAGATATCAAGCTATATTACAAAGCCACTGTTCTTAAAACAGCTTGGTACTGGCACAAGAACAGACGTACAGATCAATGGAATAGAATAGAGAATCCAGAAATTGACCCAAACCACTATGCCCAATTAATATTCGACAAAGGAGGCAAAAGCATACAATGGAGTCAAGACAGTCTCTTCAATAAGTGGTGTTGGGAAAATTGGACAGATACATGCAAAAAAATGAAACTAGACCACCAACTTACACCATACACAAAAATAAACTCAAAATGGATAAAAGACTTAAATGTAAGATAGGAAACCATAAAAATACTAGAGGAATACACAGGCAGCGAAATTGCAAACATGTGCCAAAGGAATTTCTTCACTGATACTGCTCCTAGGGCAACGGAAGCCAAAGAGAAAATAAACAAATGAGACTACATCAAAATAAAAAGCTTTTGCACAGCAAAGGAAACCATCAACAAAACAACAAGAAAGCCCACTGCATGGGCGAACATATTCGCCAATGATATCACCGATAAGGGTTTAATATCCAACATTTACAGGGAACTCATACAACTTAACAAAAGGAAGATAAACAATCCTATCAAAAAATGGGCAATGGACGTAAATAGACACTTCTCAAAAGAAGACATACAGAAGGCCGAAAGACATATGTAAACATGTTCAAAGTCACTATACGAGAAATGCAAGTCAAAACAACAATGCAGTATCATCTCACACTTGCCAGAATGGCTATCATCAACAAATCAACAAATGACAAGTGCTGGTGAGGATGTGGAGAAAAAGGAGCCCTTCTGCACTGCTGGTGGGAATGCCGACTGGTGCAGCCACTATGGAAGACAGTTTAGAGTTTTCTCAAAAAATTAAAAATGGAACTCCCATTTGACCCTGTGATCCCACTCCTGGGAATATATCCCAAGAAACCAGAAACACCAATCAGAAAGGACATATGCATCCCTATGTTCATAGCAGCACAATTCACCATAGCTAAGATTTGGAAACAGCCTAAGTCCCCATCATCAGATGAATGGATTAGAAAACTGTGATACATCTACACAATGGAATACTATGCTGATGTAAAAAAGAAGGAATTCTTACCATTTGCAGCAGCATGGATGGAACTGGAGAGCATTATGCTAAGTGAAATAAGCCAGTCAATGAAAGAAAAATACCACATGATCTCACTTATTTATGGATAATAAAGACCATTATAAGTTGATAAACAGACAAATACAGAGACAGAACAGCTTTGAACATACTGTCATCCTACAGCTGGAAGGCTGGGGAGGGTTGGGGGGGAATTAAGGGATCAACTGAAAGACTGGCACGCATGCATATGAGCATAATCAATGGACACAAGAAACAGGGGAGTAGGGGAAGATGGGAGAAGGGCAAGGGAAAAAATGGAGACCTACCTATCACTTGTTATAATACTTTATGCAAAAATAAAAAATAAAATATTTTAAAAAAAGAAAAAAGAAATGAAATAAATTTTAAAAAACAATACAAAAGATCAATGAAATCAAGAGCTGGTTCTTTGAAATGATAAACATGATTGAGAAACCTTTAGCCAGACTTACCAAAAAAACAACAACAACAAACAAAATAAGAAACAGAGAGACCACATATAAATAAAATCATAAAGAAAAGAGAAGTAACAGCTAATATCCCTGTTTGTTGCAGCATCATTTACAGTAGCCAAGACTTGGAAGCAGCCCAAGTGTCCATCAGATGGGTGGATAAAAAAAATAGATTCAGAAACATAGAAACATGGGGCAGACTGATGAATTTCAGAGGAAAGATGAGAATGGAGAGTAGGTGAGGAGAGATTAACTGGAGAACTTATATATGCGTAGCCCATGGACACAGACAATAGTGGGGTGAAGGCCTTAAATGGACAAATACAGGGTAGAGCGGGTCAAAAAACAAAGGGCAAATATACTTTGAACAATGAAGATACTTTTTTAAAAAGCTGTGGTATATTTACATAATGGGATACTACTCCACCGTAAAAAAGAAGAATATTTTACCATTTACATCATGGATGGACCTGGAGAACATTATGCTAAGCAAAATAAGCCAGTCAGAGAAAGACAAGTACCATATGATTTCACTCATATGAGAAATTTATTGAGCACACCGAAGTACCAAGAAATATAGAGAGAGACTCATAGAAAGTAGGCAAACAGCTCTGGTGGTGGTGGTCATGGCGGGTGTTGTGGGGTGTGGAAGGATTAGCAAAAAAGAAAAAGAGAGAGAACTCATATATATGGGGCGGGTAAGGTGATAGCTGAAAGTAGAAGAGGGCATGGAGGCAATAAATGGTGATAAATTAAATTAAAAATAAAAAAGTATATGAATGACACAATCAAAAGAATGGGAAATAATCAAATGTTGAAACAATATTTATCTGAAACTGCCAGTTCAAAATTTTCAAATTACTTGTGGCATCACTTTGATTTTTTTATTGTTTAAAGTATTACACATAGTAATACATATGTCTCCTTTTTTCACCATTGACCTCCCCGTGGCCTCCCCTACCACCCAACACATGGCCTTATCCCCACCCCCAGTGTCTGTGTTTATTGGTTATACTTATATGCATGCATACAAGTCCTTTGGTTCATCTCTTACAACTCCCAACTCTCCCCTGCCTTCCTGTGTAGTTTAACAGTCTATTCAATGCTCATTTGTCTCTGTATCTATTTTTGTTCATCAGTTTATGATGTTCTTTATATTCCACAAATGAGTGAAGTATATGTTACCATGTCTCATTGCACAGTTTGGGAACCACAACTATAAGTAACTTGAGAACTATATACAACAAGTAGGTAATCCTTATTCTGCTGCCAGGCACTAACTCTGGAAAACAATCTAATCTTTGGTCTTGTAGAATAATTCCATCTAATCTTAATTACTATTAAACTTAATTAATGTTTTCTAAGTCTCTTTTCATTTGTGGGCAGCCTTCTCCAGAACCCAAACCCTGAACCGGAACCCTGAATCATGCTGGATGTGAAAGGGGCTTCTACACCAAAGGATTATTATCGTGCTATTTCTCCATAGTTTGTCTAGCATGCAAGATGTCGGAAGTTACCATTGAGAAGGCTAATCCCTATTTTGTAAAACTACTGTTCGGAATTCTCTGCTATTCTTTAGATGGCCTCTTATTCTAAAAAAATAAATAAATAAATAACTTGCTTTCTAGCTTGCTTTAGCCTGCTTGAATAATGAGGAAGATAAACTTAGCTGTCTGACCTTGTAGGCCAGAGACTAGATACACCCATACTCTCAATGCCATGCCAGGTGTATTTTTTAATTGGATAGAACTATGTTGTTTTCAAGGCCATCAGCGAGATAACCACTAAGCACACATAGGGCTGGCTCTTAATAAAAAGGGAAGTTCTGCTTGTAGCTTCACTTAGAATTTGAATTCATTTTCTCTGAGCCCACTACAGTGAATAAAGTGTGACTCCAAACTCTCCATGCATTGCTTGATTTATTCTGGTTCTCTGTAACACCATCATATCCATTCTAGCCATTCAAAATACTGCAGTAGTCTTTCTACAAAGAACAGTAAAATATTATATTTCTCTTTGAAAAGTAATCTACTAGTAATTGCACAGCTTAAGATGTATGACTGTGAGATGTTACTGTGCTACATGGGACACCCAGCTGAGGCAATTGTATTTAAATAACCTATGCCTTCTGACATTTTTCTGACTATAGCTTCTTTTTTTGTTGCTGTTGTTGCTCTTCGTGAGAGTTAATTTTTAAGGGAATTCCCACATCTCTTTTTTAAAAAAAATTCTTCATTGTTGAGAGCATTATATATGTCCCTATTTCCCCCGCATTGTCCTCTTCCAGCCTGTCCCCACATCCCAGCCCCAACCTTCATGTACCCACACATTCATTGTCTGCATCCATTAGTTATGCTTATATGTACACAAGTTCTTTGGTTGATCTGTCTCCTCTCCACCCTTCCACCCCAGCTCACTCTCCTCTGCCTTCCCTCTAAGGTTTGACAGTCTGTGCAATGATTCTGTCACTGGATCTGCTTTTGTTCATCAGTTTATGTTGCTCTTTATATTCCACAAATAAGTGAAATCATCTGATACTTATTTTTCTCTGACTGGCTTATTTCACTTAGCATAATGCTCCCCAGGTCTATCCATGCTCTTGCAGATGGTAAGTTCTTTCTTTATTACAGCAGCATAGTATTCCACTGTGTAGATATACCACTGTTTTTAATCCACTCATCTGCTGATGGGCACTTAGGCTGTTTCCAAATCTTAGCTATTGTAAATTGTGCTGTTATGAACATAAGGGTGCATGTATCCTTTCTGATTGCAAAAGACGCAATCTCAGGTACACCTATTGTACACCTATTGCCTATTCCCAAAATATTCTTAAAGCAGATGTCATCATCATTCAGAATTAACATGGGCAAAGAAAACATACAGGATATCAGTCTGTCTGTCTGTCAGATAGTTGATAGAGAGGAAACAAGAACTAATAGAAAGGAAGAAGCCTGTTTACTACAATTACCATGCAGACCACAAATTTAACAGTTGCTCCCCTTTCTCAAATACCAACCACTTCAGCAGGTGGAGAAGGGGCGGAGGAGACAGAAAAGGGAGTGGGGGAGAGATAATGAAAAGGATATGTCACTCTCTACTACAGGCAGAATATGCAACTGCATATACATATTGCCTGAGGGAGATAATTTTGTCAAGTCCTAAGACTGACAGTTGCAGTAGAAATTGACTAGTAATAAAACTCAAATTCTATAGAATTATGTACCAAAGAGAAACTATGCTAAAAACAAACAAACAAACAAAAAAAAAACCTAAAGTGACTGGAGTGGGTGGGACTGGATTGAGTTTAATATATTGTTCTAAACATGATTTTTTTTTCTGCTGTTGACTTAAAATTAAGGCTTTTAAAAGAATTTATGCTTTGTTCTCTGGGCAACCACTCAACAGATCCTGAGAGTTCTCAGAGGCACTGTAGCACACCAGTGGGGTCCATCGGGGTCTGCTGCAATCAAAAGCAAGTCACAGACTGCAATCAAAAACAATTACACGGGGGAGATTCCAAGATGGTTGTAGAGTACTGGAGGCTCTGTCTGCATACTCCCAACACCATACTAGATTAGGGACTATACTGCAAAGTGTTCACTTTGAAAAACTAGCCTAAGTGTAGCTGATCTGAATTATTGTTAGGCAGGGAATGTGGAGAAAGGACAGGAAGAGATGAGGAGATCATGAGCCAGCTTTTGCATGTGGGTGGTGGAAAGGGGCGGGTGAGGAAAAGTGTGGCAGTGGAGCCCTTACCCCCTGGGAGGAAGGAGTCTCATCCATACATAGGAATCCCCAATCTAGTGCAACAAAGAAGGGAAGGGGAGCAGCATAGGATTAGATAGTGGGAATTGGTGAGGATTCTGTCCACTTGGGAGTCTCAGATTGCACCTGCATAGACAAATAGTGACTTTTTTGTTACAACCCCAGCCTGAAAAATTTGCAGTGATCTGTGTCTGTGGAGGGGGCCATTCAGAAAAGATCAGGTCTGATTGGTCCACCCAGAAGTAAATCTGAGGAGTTCTTTATTCTCTGAAACAACTTTGGGCAGGGAGCTGAGAGGGCTGGACAGTGTGACTTGTGAAAAAAGATTGGTCTTGCCCAACTCAAGCACATGGCCTGTGACTCTCCCACCACCTGAAGAACAGCTGAGTCTTCCCTGACCTGCTGCTACCTGAGGCAAAGGGGAATTGCTTGGGACTGGAAATATTCACCCATTCAGCTAGGAATGATGGCACAGAGGACTTGGACATTTGGCCCAGTTGGAACGTGGGCTGAGGCCCTGCCCAGTGGGGGCCAGATGTGCTGAAAGATAGGAGTACCAAGCTGGGCTGCTTTGATTTTATGTTTTTATCCTCTCTTATTTGGTGTGGTTAAGAGGGGGTATCAGGGAGCCAGGCAGAGCTGAGGCATTGCAATGGTGCCTTCAGAGTGGGGTTTGGACTAGGAGACATATAAGCATATCCTGGACCCTTCAGCTGTATTATGGGGAACCAGTGCCCAGCTTCCCTGTGAGTTCAATCAGTACAGCTCTGGGAAGGAGGGAAAGTGTCTTCCCCCTACCCTTCTACAAGCTACAGGCACTACCTCCAACATGAGTCTGTTTAAAGCACCCAGGCTAGGCCCCGGATATCCCCACAAAGCCCAGTTCCATGGAATAAGGGAGAGAAGCTTTGAGCAGAGACATTCAATATGGGAGACCCGAAGGCAGACCAGCCTCTTGGCCACAGAGGCACTGCACATTGGACTACTTTGGGCTCTGCCCTTCCTGCAATAATTAGATTGCTAAGGGACAGCAAATGGCATTGGCTTGCACCAGAGAAACTCCTGAGAGGTCCAGAACTGGCACACCAATAGGCAAGGGTTGGATAGGATTGGAGTAAACTCCAGTAAGCTCCATTAATAGCAAATCCAAAGGATAATTACAGCAGACACCAAAAACTGTGGGGATGAAATCCACCTATTTTTTAAAAATATATTTTTTATTGATTTTTTACAGACAGAAGGGAGAGAGATAGTTAGAAACATCAACCAGCTGCCTCCTGCACACCTCCTACTGGGGATGTGCCCGCAACCAAGGTACATGGCCTTGACCGGAATCAAACCTGGGACCTTTCAGTCCACAGGCTGATGCTCTATCCACTGAGAAAACCGGTTAGGGCCCACCTATTTTTATTTTTTTCTTTTGAATTTCATTTTTAAGGTTTTTTTTTCCTTTTCTTCTCTTTTTTCTTTCATATCTCTAATTTCTCTCTTTTATCTATTCAATTTCTCTTTCTATTTCATTTTATAAATTTTCTTTCTGTATTTTTGTTATTCTATATTTTGTTTTATTCAACATTATTACTTGTAATTTATTATTTTGTTTTATTTTTCTTATCACTTTTCTTTTCTCTTTCTTCTTTTCATTTATATTCTTTTTTTCATTTATTTTTAGCATCTCTAATTATTTTGGTCTCTTGTCTTTTAGTATTCTTTTTAAATTCTTCTTTATGGTTATCATTTTGTTGTTTTTGTATAGTTTTTGGTTTGGCTTTGTGTTCTCTTGTTTTGCTCTGTGAGAACTTGTAAAATAGTTGGCATGACATGGTTGGGGTTGAGCCTCACAGTCAGCCAGCTTGAAGGCTGAGCCAATACCTGAAATGGTCAATAGCAATCAAGCCCCAGATACAACAGGAGGGACCACACAAGCCACACAAGAAACATTTCCAGAGCACCCAGAGCAGAAGATCAAGGAGTCTACACCACTGGGTCCCACAAAACACCCACTACAGAAGGCCCTCCTACCAAGACTGGGAGTAATAGCAGTCACACAATACACAAAATAACATAGCTGAAATAAAGAGTATGCCGGAAAGAATCAACAGTACGTTAGAGGAAGCAGAAGAACAAATCAATGAATTAGAAGATAAGGTAGAAAAAAAATTACCTAATCAGTGACAAAAATAGAAAATAATTAGAACGCAAGGGGATAGTTTAAGGAAACTTTGGGACAGCATGAAACAATATCTATATCATAGGGGTCCAAGAGGGAGGGAAAAATGAACAAAGGATAGAAAATATGTTTGAAGAAATAATGAAAAGAAACTTCCCATTACTGATTTTGGAAACATCCACAAAGGTTAAGAAAGCGCTGAGAATTGCAATGAAGATGAACCCAAGGGGCACACACCAAGAAATATAATTAAAATGGCAAACACTAAAGACAAAGAGACTGTTCAGTGTGGTAAGTGGTTGAGCATCTACCTATGAAAGAGATAGTCAGGGTTCAATTCCCAGTCAGGGTACAGGCTTGATCCTAGTATATATGTGTGTGTGTGTGCTGGAAGCAGCTGATCAATGATTCTCTCTCATCATTGATGTTTCTATCTTTCTCTTCCTCTTCCTTCCTTTCTTAAATCAATAAAATATCTTTTGAAAAGACAAATAACCTTAAGGGCAGCAAGGGAGAGGCATTCAGTTACCTATAAGGGTGTTCCCATAAAGCTGTCAGCTGATTTCTCAACAGAAACACTATAGGTCAGAAGGGAATGGCATGAAGCATTCAAAATAATGAAAAGGAAGGAACTGAAAATAAGACTATTCTATCCAGCAAGGTTATCATTCAAAATTGAAGGTGAAACAAAAATATACCTGGACAATAAAATATGGCTAAAGGAGTTAATTACAACCAAATCAGCATTGCAAGAAATATCAAAGGGCATGCTGTAAGAAGAACTAAAAAGAGAGAGAAACATAGGCATCAAAACTAATAAAAGCGAAATATTAAAATTAACCGTTTCTCCAAGACAGGGTAAGCCACGCCCACCAGCCAATCAGAGTGGCTGTATGCAAATTAGCCCAGCCAACATGGCGGCCACCACTCACGGACCTGAGGAAACGTTTAGGCAGCATCCGCTGCAGCAGGAGCGAGAGGGAAACTGTTTTCGGCCCTCGGCGAGCAGCCTCCGAAACATGTTTCAATAATGTATCAATCATAGAATCCTCAGGAGCTGAAGGGAACAGCAGACCTAGCCTGAGTCTAAAACTATAACATTGTTGCAGTATAGACTCTGCGAGGTGAGGCAGAGAGAGGCTTTGTTACATGTGTAGGCCGG
>PVJC01029959.1:0-21515 GCA_004026665.1 Murina feae | reverse complement strand
GCAGTTTAATCGGAGCTGAGCTGAAGGGCTCAGCTTCACTTTCACTCCTGCCGCAATGGAAAGGGCTGTTTACTCAGGTCCGGGAGTGGCGGCCGCCATGTTGGCTGGGCTAATTTGCATACAGCCGCTCTGATTGGCTGGTGGGCGTGGCTTACCCTGTCTCGGAGAAACGGTTAATTTTAATATTTCGCTTTTATTATTTTAGATGTTGCTACTGTTATGAATCGTAATGTAAATATCTGATATGCATAAGGTGACCAGATTTTAACATTGGTAAAGCGGAACACCATTGACCGCTTGGCCGCCGAAAACCGTATATTCCCTTCCCGTTCTCCCTCCGTTCCCTAGCTTGTTGTACATTCTTTCCAAAATTTGGGACTTTTTTAAAACACCACGGGACGCGGGACAAATTGTTAAAAATCGGGACTGTCCCGCCAAAAGCGGGACGCCTGGTCACCTTAGCATATGTAGGATGTGAAAGAGTTGTTCAACCTCCAAAGGGGTCACGACCCACAGGTTGAGAACACTTCCTTAGACAAAGAAGCACGCTCTCTCTTCAATCCTTAGTGCACTGGGTTCCTGGCAGGGGATATGCTCCCGGCACCCACGTGGCTTTGCACCACACGTGCCTCTCCACATGGACTAACGGACCTTAATTAGCTCAGATGCTGAACTACACCTGGCAGGAAGCTCTGGACACTGGTCTGCTTGTGGAACCCCCCTGCACCTTTTCCGGGACTGGCTTCTCTCAGTAAACTTTGATTTCGCTAACGGGCTTTGCCTTGTGAACTCGTTTTTAGATTTTGCAAGACAAGGAACTCCACGACCATCACATTTTGGTTTCAGCGGTGTTGAATTATTTCTCCCCTATGGCATCCGTCCCCTAGAAGCCACCAGGGAGCCAGGTCTTTAGCATAATCTTACCTGTGTCTCCAGAGCGGCTCCACTTCCTAAGACAAAGCCTTACTTTCTTTGCTGCAAACTCCTTTTTGAGTCCTTTTTGGGCTGCAGTGTGCGAAGGAAATGGGGACCCTTTAGTCTACCATTTTGTTGCAGGTTCGGTTCCAGCCAATTTTCACAGTTTATGTTTATTTGTTTGCTTATCAAGTGACTGGATTATAAATAACTAAAGAACAAGTGCCTGGGATTAGATAGTGAATAGAACAGCACAGAGCGATGCTGGTCTAGGAGGCCCTGTCCAAGCAAACAGCTGACATTCCTAGATTTCAGCTCTAGATGCACATGCAGGGGGAAAAACACACAAAAAAAGCTGAAGAGGAACAGAATATGCCACCCCCAAGTATTCCACTTTAGCATAAGGATTATTTTTAGTTGAAGGCAATTGAGGAATAGGAGATGGAGAAAAAAACTCTAAAAAAGGGAGCATAAGTTTCCCTTTTGAAAAGGAAATTTACATTTATTAAAAAATTTGCATTTGTGAAGGTGTCCCTCTCTCTTGTACCTGGAAGATGAGGATGACACCTACTAATTCTTATCAACAGAGAAGACTCTAACTTAAATCTGCAAAAGGAACTTTAACAAACAACTCTGATTTACCTTCCTGTCCTAGTCACCTTCTGATACCTCCCCTCCCAGAAGCCCCAAACCTGTTTTTCTTTGTGTAGCCTCTCTCCTACTGTCATCCTTTGGGATGGGATATAAGCCCTACAGTTCTCCTGGGTCTCATCTCTGCATCAAGAATAGAAGGATGACGAATATGACAGGTGGTGCTTCTCACTGGAGAAAGTATCAGCTAAAATCTGCATAGCAAACACATTTGTTTACTGTATTTTCCTCGTTACCTTCCCATAATTTACCTCCCCCATATTCTCTTCCTCTGTTTTAGGTTGAAGATGGTATTTAAGCACCAGTTCCAGCCAATTTTTTGAGTTAGTCATCCCTGCATTTCTCCCAAGTACATGTGACATATACATATTAATAAACTTCTGTTTTGTTTTTTTCTCGTTAATCTGTCTTCTCTTACTGGCCCCTTGACAAGAACCTACAAGAATAAAACGATACATTTTTCTTTATCTGAAGTTTGTAATTAAGTCTGTTTTGTGGGGTTTTTTCTTTCCGTTAATCTCTTTTACCAGTTTGATTCTCGGGGACCAGAGTTATTGAACCTAGGTGGATAAAAGAACAATTATTTTTCCTTTCCTTCAGAACAAAACATTCTGAGATGAGAACTGGTTGTCTCTAATTATATATCCTATGCTAATTTTGAACCTAGCTGGTTCTCAACTTGAATAATTGAAACAATACTTAAAATAAATAAATAAATAAATAAATAAATAAATAAATATTTATTAAAATAAATAAACAAACTAACTCATGTTTTTACCAGCTATTTTTAAAATTGAAAAACATTAAGGGACCAGACTGGATTTTTAAAATGTTATTTCATTTATCTCTTCATGGAATTCTAGAAATCCACACAAATAATCAAGAGTAGATAGTCTAAGCAGAGGAGAGGTCACTGTTGAGGAGAAATCTTTACTTTCTGTTATGTTTCAAGTAATTATTGGTTAGCTAGAATTCAGTTCATTTGAAGGTTGAATTCAACATGAAGCAAATACTCTCATATATTGAAAAAGGGAAAGGATGTAATTAGAAAAGAAAAAAAGTGTTTCATTCATCTTGATATTTATGACTTGGTTCTTATTTAAATCTGCTGTAAAATGTCTAAAACCTCAAAACCAAGTAGCTAAAATTATCACTCTCCAGGGAAATTTTCATTAAAAAAATTACAATTTATTTAGAGCCTGCTAAATGCAATATATTAGGTTGCATATACTAGGGGATTTAAAGTTGAGTAAAGAACCAGACCCATGTCTGGCCAGCATGGCTCAGTGGTTGAGCATTGACTTATGACCAGGAGGTCACAATTTGATTTCCAGTCAAGGCACATGCCTGGGTTTTGGGCTCTATCTCTAGTGTGGGGCATGCAAAAGGCAGCCAGTCAATGATTCTCTCTCATCATAGATGTTTTTATCTCTCTCTCCCTCTCTGAAACAATAAAAAACATAGATTTTAAAAAAGAATCTGATCCATGAAGCTTAAAAGCTAACAAATAAGAACAATAATAATGTGAATGCTGGTAATTGGTTTAAAAGATCCCAAATTAAAAAAATATGTGTCCATTAATCAAAGCTAGGAAACCTGAATAATCTGTAGAAAAATTTAGAGCCAATTTTTAAATTTTTGTTTCTTCTATTACTGTTGAAATTCTTTCCTTTCAGAGTAAATATGAAGTGATTATTGTGCTCAGAGTATTAACATTTTAAGGAGCAATTTTAGTTTATATTGAAGTCTCTATCATGGCTTAGATTTAGCTACCTCAGCTATTCAACTTTATGTCTGAAAAGCTGGCAAGGTGGAAACACAATGGTCATTTGCTTAAGCTGTTTAATTAAGAGGTAATATACCTGGACATTTGGGGCTGACAACTAACTAGATGCCTAAGTTAAGATGTCCATTCATCTTCTAGGGAATACGGTCCAACCTTCAACCTCACTGAACATTATATGAAATGCAGCACCACTAACTTGGTGTTTAACCTTTGGATCTAATTGAAGACATTGTTCTATGGACACCCTGCTATGCTCCATGTATCTGAAAGTTAAACACCGCAAAGAAATGAGTTGGAATAACAAACAAACAAACCAAAAAAAAGAGGTAAAGTAAATACCAGATTCCCAGAGTCTTTCCATCAAACTAAGGGAACAGAATATACTTTAATAATACTTTTGATTCAACTGTGGGCTTAATGTTTTGGGGAGAAAGAGTTATTGTTCAGATGTTTGGGAATGCTATTGGCCTGGAAGAGACATTTTGCTGTGTCAAGGAGGCCCTGGACAATGATATGAGCCTGATGTGAGAGTGATTTGTGAATTTTCCTTGTCTCAGCAGGAGTCCCCACAAGAGCCTCTCTCTAGGCTCTCTCTCTCTCTCACACACTGGCTGGTCTATAACATGCATTATACCACTTAGACAAAAGAGGCTTCTTGCCCATAGTGTCCTTGCTGTGCACCTGCATAGTCCTTGGACACGCTGATTAACATTCCCATGCTCAGAGTGGCCTTGGCCATCTGGTATACTGTAGATAAGGCCTTTCACACTCTAATTGGCCTTGAGCATCCAGTGACTCTGGTATGGTTCCCACACGTAGGTAGCTAGCTAGTTATTAATCAAGGAAAATATCAAATAGAGTTAGGCATTAAGCCTGATTAACTAGGAAGCTGTTGCTTTCACAGACTCCCTACAGGACAGCCATATCCTTGGCCAAATGGATGCTAATTCTCAAGCAGGCAGGAAGAATTCGCTTTCAAACCTCCTCAGGGGACAACTCAGCCCTTTAGCTGGGATTATAGGGGAGGGTAAAGCAGTAAGGGTGAGATTCCTTTGCTGGAAAGTAAATGCTTGTGCAGTAAAAAACCAGATGAGGAGGCAAAATTTTGGGGCATGTGCAGTGGGAGCCAACATGGTAACATAAAAGGAGGAGTCGAGCCTGAAGTAAATCTGAGAAGAGGATCCGATAGGATAAGGGCATGAAACCCTGAAACCAGGAAAAGGATTGGGGAAAGCCTAGCACAAACCCAGGAAAACCAAAGCACTAGACTGGATAGTTT
The DNA here is from genome assembly GCA_004026665.1 of Murina feae. Classification (NCBI taxonomy): domain Eukaryota; kingdom Metazoa; phylum Chordata; class Mammalia; order Chiroptera; family Vespertilionidae; genus Murina; species Murina feae. Next base: position 16,884 of record PVJC01029959.1, on the reverse strand, counting down.
GAATGACAAGCTGGCTTGTTCTTGAAAACCAAGAAAATATATGGAGGATTATCAAAGATCTTAGAGCAGTTGCTACTGGATCCTGCACACTGTCTACATCCCCGAGGGCATATTACTTCTTTTCACTCCAATAAATCTTACCACTGTGCTTAAACTTCTCTCATACATGTGCCCTTTGAAATTCTTTTCTTGCAGCATCACTGTTAGATTTGATCGAACAATTGAATCGATATGCCCTCCTCTGGGAACTGACCTTTAGGCCACTTCACAAGGGACATTCCCTTTCACTTAGATCACATTTCACTTGCTAAAACCATTATTTCTCCCCTCTGGAGCATTTCAGAATTTGGACTGCCCAGCTAATTGTCCGCCTAGAAAAAGCCCACTTAGAGTGCTTTAAAATCTCTGACTACTGGCCCCTGGGTGCTGGAGTCATTTTGGGGCTCATCCCATCTGTATTCAGATGACATAATCCTGTATAATAAAAGCCTAATGTGCTAAGTATCCAGTCATCCGTTCAAGCATTCAAAACATAATATGCTAATGATATTATGCTAAGGCAGCTGAAGTGCTCACTATGATGTGCACTGACCACCAGGGGGAAGATGCTCCTAGCAGTAGGTTAGCTTGCTGCTGGGGTCAGGCCGATCAGGACTGAGTGAGAAGAGCCAGACACACCCTGGAGCCCTCCTGTGGTGCCTTCCTGGCTGGCCAACCTCTTGTGTTTCTCCCTGGCCCTGACCATGCACCAGTGGGGTCCTTTGGCCTGGCCTGCGCCCTCTCGCAGTTCGGAACCCCTTGGGGGATGTTGGAGAGCCAGTTCCGGCCTGACAGTGGAACGACTAGTCTTTATGATGCACACTGACCACCAGGGGGCAGACATTCAATGCAGGAGCTGCCCCCTGGTGGTCAGTGTGCTCTCTCTGCTTCGCCACTCAGCCAGAAGCTGGACTCACAGCTGGCATGCCCTGTAGGGATTGGGCCTAAGCTGTCAGTTGGACATCCCCCAAGGGCTGAGAGAGGGCACAGGCTGGGCTGAAGGACCTCCCCAAGTGCACAAATTTTGTGCCTCTAGTAAAGTTATAATCCTTTACCACTTTTGCCTTGTGCGTTCCTCCTTCGGTGACCCTGACAATAGGAAAGATCTATTTTCACCAGCAACGAAAAGAAATGCTAGGTTTTGAAAGATCCTAAGAATTTTACACTCTAGAGAGAACCAGTATTCCAACACTTCAGGTAGATTGTCAGAAAAGAAACATTATTATTATTATTGTTATTACTTCAACAACTAATGTGCCTCTAGCAGGGGAGTGAAAAATGCCTGCTATAGTTTACATATATGTATTAAATGCTAAACTCCTCAGTGACTTTACTGAACAGTTATTTATATTATTAGGCAACATCTGTTACCAAATTTTTACTTTCTCCTAATGACAATAATTCTGAAATTCAGACAAAGGTTTTTTAGATATAAATTTAAGATCTATAGCAGTGCAGGCCAATATAACTTTCTGTTCTCTCCAATGTGATCAGGGAGCTAGTTAAAAATACAAAATCTCAGGTTCATATCTACAGAATCAGATTTTGCATTTTAACAATATCTCCAGATTAGTATGCACATTAAAGCTTGAGAAGCAGTAGTGTTTCTTAAATTTATCTGTACCTTACCATCAGTCACTCAACGATGTTTTCTAAAATACCAAAGCCTATTCCCCATGCCAGAAGTCATAATTAAGGTTCTGGCATGGGATCTAAGCTTAGGTAAGTTTCTTTCTGACTCTAGGTCCTTGACTTCCCTTTAGAGCATTTACCTCAGAACACTTGCAATGGTAAATTCTTTCTCTGCCCCTTTGAGATGTAAAGGTACTCCCAGCCTCTTGCCAGTTTTACAACCAAGACCTGGGAGTATCACTTTGAGTACTAATGGAGGGAGTTAGAGGCTCCATCTCCAGATCTCAGTGGTTAGGTAGGGGCCTAACTTTGGTAACCACAAGTCACCAAACACAGGTGGGCTGATCACACTGACCAACCACAGTGATCTTCAGGAATTTTTGACTAGCTCACCTCAGGGCACGCTCCTTAAAAATGACTTAATGGGAATTAGGCAAAACAGGCTACTTTTTAGTCAGAAATAAAAAGTTAGGATGATTTTTTTCACACCTGTTTCATACCTATTGCGATAATTTAGCACAGCACACCTGTTAACTATTGTCTAGACTTGACTTTGCTGTTACTTGCTGTGTTACCCGGGAATGATTTCACAGCCTCTTTGAGTCTCATTTTTCTTTTCTTTTCTTTTTTTTTTTTGTAAAATGGGGGCAAATGCTACACTTCATAGTTTTGGTGTGAGGATTTAACATGTTAATATGTCTGGCACATAAGGAAAATTCAATAAATATCAGTGGTTGCCTATGGCAACTACTTTACAATGTTCAGAACTAACTCAGATTTTTTTGCCACCAATTAGTTATGCCTTATTAGTCTATAAAATTAACTGATTTTTTTTTTTTTTTTTACTTTTCATTCATTTTGTGCTAAACATATCAGGCAGACTGATTTGCCCCAGATGGCATGTTCAAAAGAGGTAAGTATTAAGTAGAAACCAATAATACTCTCGTAAAAAAAAGGAATTCATGCTGAGCATTGCTAGAAAAATAGTAAAGCCGCTTGGAAAAGAATGAGTAAATTAACAAAAAAACAAAATGCAAATAATCTATTTAATCTAGGATAAAAATCTGGATAAATGCATATACATCATCTTTTAACTTTTTATCAGTAGAATGAAGATATTACAACTATACCTAAGTCGTTGGATTTTTTTGAGGATTATACAAGGTAATTTAGAGAGTGATTAGCATGTCAATACTTGAAAAAAATCCAATAGATCTTGTCTAGTTGATATTAGGGGAATAGTGAAATGCAAATGCCAGCAAGAAAAACTCCATGAGAATCAATTTTAGTGTTTCAAACATTGAACAGTTATAAATCAGTCATTATCAACCAGGGATTATTTTAATCCATCACAATTGATGGGAAAATTTGCCAATATCTGGTACTTTTTTTTTTAATTGACACTGTTGTCTAATGGGTAGAAGCAGGGATTCTTTTATACATATTATAATGCACAGGACAGCCTCCGCAACAAAAAACTATCTGGTCCAAATTCTCAATAGTGCCAAGGCTGAGAAATTTTTGTCTAGGTAAACATACTTTTGCTTACTTCTAAAGTATTAGTTCAGTTAATATAGTTTTTAAAAGTCCTCTAGTCTAGACCTATTATGTAGATATAAATAAAATATAAGCAAAGTTTTGAACTTGTTTTTCTTAAAGCTGGTAACTAGCATTTAAAGTAGGTTTCTTGCTGGAAATCAGTTGCTTCCCAGCATGTCTTATGTCATCTGCATTATGATCCCAAGAGGCAGCCTGGTCCTTCTATTGTTACTTTCAAAAAAATCTTTATTGTTGCAAGTATTGCAGATGTCCCCCTTTTTCCACTCTCCCCAGATCTTCACCGAACTATTGTCTGTGTCCATGGATTATGCATATATGCATATAAATTACTTTTTAAGCTAGTCTCTCTCCTCAGATGAAACAATCTTTTGTTTGTTTGTTTGTTTCATTTTCATCCCTGCTTCTCCATAGAGTACACTAAGCACTTACAGAAAACACTGATGAGTTAGAATCCACTGATTCTACTATAAGTGCATTCCATCAAAGTGCAATTGTGCTCCCAGTTACCTTCAAAATCCTCTGTGCTTTTATTTTTTCTTACTTTGCTTCTCTCTCCCATTCACATATAAGTTATTTATAAAACTGACACTACTTATTTTCAATGATTCTACATTGACACTTTTTCTGTATCTTGCATCTCCAATTTCTCCCTTTCCATCTGATCTCACTTAGAAAATGTCTTCCTTGAAATAAGTTTCTTCCCACGATACAGTGTTCTCTGTCCCTTGTTTTGCTTCTAAACTTGGAAGAGCTACCTACTCTTAATCTGCTTATTTGATAACAACCTCTATATTAATTTCCTTACAATCTGTTTTTCTTCACACTATTTTAATAAATGGTTTTCAAAGGTCACTAATGATCATCTCATTGACAAATACAATAGTTTTTCTTTACATTGCTGGGTTCCATTCCTTCATTTCTACCAATCTGACTCATGTCTGAATCTAGACGTTCCAGAATAACATCAAATTTATGACTAAAACTACATTTATCATGGTATCTCAGAACCTGCTAACATTTTTATGTTTCTGATTTGAAAACATTAACTTCCTTGAAACTCAGTCTTGAAACATGGAATCCAGCTCTGTTGTCCACTTCTCAGTGCCATTACATTCATCCAGTCAATTCCCAATATTATTAATTCAAATATCACTTACATTTTCTTCATTAGCCTGTTCTACAGTTCTCAGAATTTGTACAGCTAAAATTTTCAAATTTTTTTAAGGCATGAACATTAGTCTATGCATTGTACATACTTAGCAAATACAGTCTTCAAAATAACTCTGTAATTGGGAATTACTTCATTTTATAGATGAGGAAGATAAAGCTAAATGATTTTAAGAGTGTTGGTCAGGGCTACATAGCTATTTAGACAATAAATGAATCCAGATTCTATGTTCATGCTGCCATTGTCATCTGTATCCTTTTGCAGGTTTGACTCTCAAAGTTTTCACCTACCAATCTGGTACCACCTTAACTATCTGACTTTGCATCCTAACATTTTACTTTGGATAGCCTGTGTCTCCTGTTTCATCCTGCTCCTTATGAATTTCCAGATCACTATCTTTATTTCATGCTCCTCTTCTTTCACTGATGGATGCCCCTGTATCATATTTCCTTAAATCCAAATTCTAAATATGATATGAATGTTGCCTCATTAAACAATATCTGTTTTTAAAGTAATTAGTATTTGAAACTAATGAACCCATATGATTATACAATTTTAGTGTTGGGTGGATATATGTAAATTTAACTGTTTATTCCTCTGACACTAGAGTTTTGTGTACTCTGTTAAAATAGGGTTTGCTAGAAAAATCAAATCGACCTTCTTAATTTTCTTTAAACAGTTCATTTCACTTATATTATCTGTATTACAGTGAGAAAAAGTATGGATAGAATTGTACCATAGGATACCAGCTAACTTTTCAACAAAACTTCATGGGGTGACTATGCCTGCCTGGAAAACTGGTCCTCTACAACTATAAAATGTTGATTTTGTCAGTAAGCATTTAAGGAATTGATTAAGTCAGGGAGCCTGAATCACAGTAACTCAGGTTGGCAAATAGACTTAGACTCCATTGCTAACTAAGGTCCATTTTCCATGGCTGCCTAGAGCAGCAGGGCAGAGAGCAGCGATCTATGTTTTGGTCTGGAAATGGAAACTAATGGTATTTATAGCATGTGTTTGTTATTTACATACTCACCACATTTACTAGAAATTGGCATATTAACTAAATTGCAAACTTATTTATGTGGTGCACACATACCTCCCTAGTTCTTAAAATACAGGTGAAACCATTATCCTAGCCAGAAAAGCACAAAGACGGAGGTGCATCATTTTAAAAATTATTTCACAAAGACCATGTGAAGGCCTGATAAATTATGCCTGCCATGCTAAAGAGAACACCTTTCTATGCTGTGATGTCCTTGCTTCTACATCTGATGTCCTTTAAAAAAATACTTGTATATTTATTGATTTCAGAGAGGAAGGGAGAGGGAAAGAAACGTCAGCATTGAGAGAGAATCACTGATTGGTTGCTTCCTGCACACCTCACGTGGGGCATTGAGGCCCCGCAACTCAGGCACGTGACCTGACGGGGAATCGAACTGTGACCTCCTGGTGCATAGACTGACACTCAGCCACTGAGTCACATTAGTCAGGCTGGTGTCTTTCTTTTCTAAGTCAGTAATAGACAAACATCGTCAAATTCTAATTTTCAAATTTATCATTAGGACTACTGTAATTAATTCCTTTGTTTTTGTTTTGTGAACGTAACTTAGTAGAGGGAAAAATAATGTAAATTTAATCACTGTTAGATTCATGCATATTCTACGCTTGCTTTGACAAGACTACAGCAAGTTATAGCAAGAATTTTTTGAAGGAGGCAAGACTTCTCTGTTACCCCATTAGAAATAAAATGTTGGTTTACTTCTAGATATGGGTAGTCTTACACATAATCTACACACTTTATTTGATTAAATTTAGGTAGCAACTATGTTTTCTTTATTTTCAATTTCCCTTTGGAAGTTGAGGAGAATGACTTAACTGTTTCCTTTCTTCTGGTTTTATTATTTTGCACTTTATGTTTACAACCTTGCCTTATTAGTCGTATATTCCTTGGGGGCTAAAACCATGTATCATTCATGATTATATTCCTAGCAACACTTTCCACATTGACTTGTACAAAATAGCTTTAAACATGCTGTCTGAATGGATGAATAAATGAATAATGAAGTAGAGAAGGACTTCAATTCTCTTGTCTTGAAGGTTAAAGCAATTGTGATTTTATATTTCAAATAAGAGCACAATTCTCACTTTTGTTTGTGTATTTTCTTTTAAAAATATGTTTTACTGATTTTTTTTACAGAGAGGAAGGGAAATGGATAGAGAGTTAGAAACATCGATGAGAGAGAAGCATTGATCAGCTGCCTCCTGCACACCCCCACTGGGAATGTGCCTGTAGCCAAGGTACATGCCCTTGACCGGAATTGAACCCGGGACCCTCAAGTCCGCAGGCCGACGCTCTATCCAGTGAGCAAAACCAGCTAGGACTGTTTGTGTATTTTCTTATTTAACTTTGTTTTAATAAATGAATAGAATGAAAATATTGAACTCATTCAAAAATCTAATAGAAAAGAAAAACTAGCAAATTAGATACTGCAAAGGCAAAAGCTGTTAAATGAACTTTAGACTATTAGAATTAGTTAGAAGCAAACTGTCCAACAACATCAGTATCCCAAATCAGTGGTCAGAGGAGAGAGGTGAGTTGAATCTGTCTTATTTGGAATTTTAAACTCATTGGAACCTAATTCTCTGCCTCCCCATCTTTAGGAGAACTCCAATAGAGCTCCAATCAGAAAAACAAAGCCTGTGATCCAGTTTCATTCTTTTGTATATGGCTTTCCAGTTTCCCCAGCACCACTTCACACCTGTTAGAGTGGCTATTATTAACAAGACAAGCAATAACAAGTGTTGGAGAGGTTGTTGACAAAAGGGTGGGAATATAGAATGGCACAACCACAGTGGAAAGCCATCTGGCAATTCATTGCTGGTGGGAAGGCACACTGGCACAACTACAATGGAAAGCATTGTAGTCTGGCGATTCCTCAAAAACAATAGGATTAGAGCTACCATACAACCCAGCAATCCCTGTCCTGGGTATATACCCCCAAAATTTAAAAATGTATTCACAAAGATATATGCACCCCTAGGTTCCATTGCAGCATTATTCATGGTGGCAAGACATGGACAATCAAAGTGTTCTGTGATAGAGGATTGGATAAAGAAGATGTGGTAAGCCCTGACCAGTTTGGATCAGTAGATAGAGCGTCAACCTGTGGACTCAAGGGTCCCAGGTTCGATTCCTGTCAAGGGCATATACCTTGGTTGTGGGTACACCCCCAGTAGGGAGTGTGCAGGAGGCAGCTGATCAATGTTTCTCTCTCATTGATGTTTCTAATTCTCTATTCCTCTCCCTTCCTCTCTGTAAAAAAATCAATAAAATATATTTTTTTTAAAAAGAAGAAGATGTGGTACATACACATAATGGAATACTACCCAGCCATAGAAAGGATGAAATAGCACCATCCACAACAACATGGATGGACCTTGAGAACATTATGCTGAGTAAAATAAGTCAGTCAGAAAAGGCTAAGAACTATATGATTGTACTCATATCTGAGATATGATCACAAACTATGCAAATTGTACCCTCAACCTGGAGTTCAACCGGGAGTTCAATCAGGGGGCAGGGCTGGCCCACCAACTATCTGCGACCTGTCCCCCTGGCTGGCCCAGCCCAATTGGCCCTGATTGGGACGGGCCAGCAGGACACCATCCATGCATGAATTCATGCACCAGGCCACTAGTATCCATATAAAGCATTTAAACTTTTGAGTAAGTGGTTACTAGCTCCTACTTGACGATCCATATTATTAGGCCCCTAGAAAGAGTTACAATTTTTATTATAGAATCCAGCACCATTAACTTTTGTTACCATGGGATCATAGAAATATTTTTATTTCAATGAAATCATCAATATAGTCTTTCATTCTCTCCAAAATCATGTGCTCATGTTAGAGAGAAAAAAATGCAACATAGACACAAGAGGCTGCACAGGAGTAACAAGTGGTCCTATACTTTCAAATCTACCTACCATTTTATTCATTGGTGGTAGAAACTTTTAACATTATTTTCCATGTATGAAACACTGATCCTGTGTTGAAATGAACAGCAGCCCTAACTGGTTTGGCTCAGTGGATAGAGCGTCGGCCTGTGGACAGAAGGGTGCCAGGTTCGATTCCGGTCAAGGGCATGTACCTTGGTTGCAGGCACATCCCCAGTAGGAGGTGTGCAGAAGACAGCTGATCTATGTTTCTAGCTCTCTATCCCTCTCCCTTCCTCTTTGTAAAAAATCAATAAAATATATTTAAATAAAGAAGAAAAGAACATTAGACAACATATCCTATATAATAAAAGCCTGATATGCCAAGTGTCCAGTCGTCCGGTGACAGGTCGACTGTTCAACCAAGCAAAGCATAATATGCTAATGATATGCTAAGGCCACTCAACCGCTCACTATGACATGCACTGACCACCAGGGGGCAGACGCTTCAACTGTAGGTAAGCTTGCTGCTGGGGTCTGGCTGATTGGGACTGAGGGAGATGGGCTGGACATGCCCTGGAGCCTGCCTGTGGCCGCTTTCTGGCCCTGATCATGCACTGGTGGGGTCCCTCGGCCTGGCCTGCACCCTTTCACAATCTGGGACCCCTCAGGGGATGTTCTACAGCTAGTTTCAGCCCAATTCCGTAGGCCACTCCCCTTGGGAGGGCACCAGATGTAGGGCTCAAGGCTGAGTTGCTGCAGTAGCATGAGCCTCTCCTGATTGGGAATGATTGTGTTTGAGCCTGCAGCAGGCACAGTGGGGCCAGGATGAGTGGGAGTGGCAGGTAGGAGCTGCAGGTGGCATTGGACTGTGGGTTTTGGTCTGATCCCCTCAGGCCATACTGAGGGACCCCACCCATGCACAAATTCCTGTACTGGGCCTCTAGTTAAAAATCAAAAACAAAAATTTTGGAAAAGACATGGCATATGTTTCATGATCTTAGAAGAGGAAGCTTTCTTTTAAAAACACACAAAAGGTTCTAACTATAAAGAAAACATATTAATAACTTGCACTACATTATAAATAGGAATTTATGTTCATCAAAATCCACTACTTATAGAATGAAACAACAAACAATGGGAGAAGGTATTTAAAATAGATTCATATGGCAATTGACTCTTACCATTAATATATATATATATATATATATATATATATATATATATATATATCTCCCATACAAACCATGAGAAAAAGAAAAATGACTTGACTAGGCACTCTATAAAAGAAAATATCAAAAAATCAATACATACACAAAAATAATCTATCACAAAAATGCAAACTGAGAACAAAATATGAATTTAATATATACCTACAGGTATAAATAAAATGAAGATGAAAAATACTAAGTATTGGTGAGATATTAGAAAATTGAAGTATTTCCAGTAGCTACTAATAGGAAACCAAATTAGTATAAATAGTTTTGAAAACTGGCTATTAGTTAGCATTAATAAATAGCATATCTTATGCATAACTCTTGAGATAGAAATTTCATTCATAAGTATCCACTCAACCAAAATACATACCTACAAACAGAGATGTGCATAGAACCACTATTGGTAATAGGCAAAACTGGAAAAACAATCAACATAAGTTATAGAAACTGTGGCTTATCATACAATGAAATATTTTGGAACAATAAAAATGAATGATTTTTTCCTACATGTGCATGAAAATTAGTTGTACACATAATAAATGTACTATTCTTATGTATATCATATTCCAATGAAAAGTTTACTTTAGAAATGCATAGCAGTCATTTATAAACATGCTATTATTAGAGAAACTGTTGTGCAATGGGTGCACTGTGGGGGGAAATATTGTCATATATTTCTTTTTAAACTACCATTATGCTGGCCTCCTGTTAAAAACTGTGCATTGCATAATGTCTCCAAATAAGTCCTTTCGGGTAACAGTTGAGGTATTTAAGTAGCTATTAAATACCCATCACAGTAACTTGAATATTCAAGGTACCCTTTTGATGACAAGGCATCTTGCTTCATCCATGGAGACAAAATATCGTCAGTTGTTTCATATTTCTTCCCTAAGGCTTATTTATGTCAAGCTTCTATATTCGAGGTAAGTAACTTTGTTTGACAAGATTGAAGTTTCCGTTATTGCATACAGTGTGTTTAAGGAATAAGAATTAATATGCTTTTCTTATTGCAGAACCAAAGACTTTGATGTAACTGTAAGGCTCCTTTCTGAAAACTTGAAAAACTGCAAATGAAAAATGATATTCATTATTCTGTAAGTAATAAAACCTCCTGTTTTTAAATAATTAGTTTTTCTCATTTCAAACCTGCAAACTAAAAGCTGTGACCAATTTATATACAATATTTGTATCCTTTCTGAAAATGGTATAACTTACATAGAATCCAAAACAACATTTTTCCTATGTAAAAAAATACTGTTTTTTCAAAATGCCATCAATGTATATTTAAATCAAACCATGTGAGCACCCTTGATTCACCATATTCATTTCAAGGACACTTATCGGTACACTGTGTTAACCATTTTCTACCAATATAACAGCAGTTGATTTACTTAGCTGCACAAAACTGCACTGTTTTCTTAAAGCTTTGAAACTCTTGAATGAGAGGTAGAGCACTCTCCATAGACATGTATTAAATTTCTAAGACTTCAAAGGGAGCATAATTAACTCAATGCCACGTAATTGCTCCAGGGACAGAAAAAAAAGATAGAAACAGAATTGATAAGCCTGTTTTGCCCCTTAGAAATTAAATGACAATGCTAAGTGAGTAATTTTGTTTTTAAACCTTAAACTTTTGACTTTTAAGTTAATACGTCCCTTGAATATTCAACAACTTTCCGTGCCAACTTACAAATTATAAGAAGCAGTAAAGGTGGGAATTCCACTATTCTCCCTTTTTTACCACAATTTCTCCCGCCTCCTCTCTTAGATGCTTACGGAACATGTCACTGCCCTCCTCGTAACCTTTGGTGCCTCTATCTTTCCTATTATCCCAATCCATCAGTTTCTTTCTAGCTTCACTTGCCTTTCTATCCATCCTATAATCTAAGTCATTTCTACAAATACTTCTCTTAGGAACCAACAGTGATGTACCCCCTTTGACCTGCTGACAACTTACCAGTTTCACACTGTGGGTGGCCCTTACCGTCCACTGTCAGCAGTTGCTGCAAAGGAGTGGAACAATGTCGCAGGAAGTTAGAGGGCACTATTGATTAGATCTGGAGAGACCTTTAATTTTTATAACTGTAAATTTAAACAAAATAGTACGCGATATACTTTCCAAATCTAAAGTGACAGGATTCAATATATTATTTCCTAAAAATTGCAGCAGTGGTTCTTAAAAGTACTTTATGCTTGTTTAGTTTTAATCTCTAAAAATCTGAAAGAACGTTCTGGAACTTCTGACTCAAGAAGGTTAAAGGAAGCAACCCAAAACCCCAACAGAATACAACAGACTGAATAAACCAATAACCATGAAGAACAAAGGTAAAGGCTATAAGAAAAGTGTTTTAAAATAAATTACTGAAAGAAAAAAGAAGAAGTTGAAGCAGTGGTATCTGATGAAGAAGGTAGAAGGAGCCTTAGACTAGGTATCATTGTAGGAGGCAGAGCAAAGAGCCTTCAGTCCTGCTGACATTTTGATATTTGCAAACACCAAGTCAAACGGAGGGCAGAAGTGAGATCAGGAGCTGAAAAGTAGGGGAGTATAATCACTTTGTCAATTCTCGTCATTTGCAGTAGTTATAATCTATCAATTCATCATGCATACTGAATTAGTACATACTGAGCTGTGGCTTCTAGGGAAAGCAGTGGGTTTCTTTGGAGAGAGAGAGAGAGAGAGAGAAAGAGAGAGAGAGAGAGAGAGAGAGAGAGAGAGAGAGAGAGAGAGGTGTTTCAATTCCTTCTGGCTTTCTGGCTGCTATAATAAAATACTACAGGTTGGGTAATTTTAAACAAAAAATAATTTATTGCAATTCTAAAGGCTGGAAGTCCAAAATCAAGGTGTCAACAGGGCCCTCTGGTTGCTCTCCTTATATTGTTACTAGGTGGAAGGAGAGGGGCTAGGGAGCTCTATGGAATCTGTTTATTTTTAGAACAGCACTAATTTTATTTATGAAGACTTCACCCTCATGCTTTAAGCACCCACAAAGGCCCCCACCTCCTGATACTATCACATTAAGTAAAAGATTTCAAGATATGGATTTTCAGGGGACACAAACATTCAAATAATAGCATCTTGAGTCATTAACATTGAACTCATGGCCAAGGGCACTAAACTCAGGCCCAAATGAGTCTTATCTAGCACATGTACTTTCTCAGTAAGAGGCATCACAGCCTGCTTGTGTATCGGAAGACTGATGGCACTTCAGTACTACACTTGGAGGCCATTTCACACAGTGAAATCACCAACAAAAGGCACAAAAAAATCAAAAGGATACTACATAGGCTGCAAAAGGATATATTTACAATATGAGAGCTAAAATAAGAATGCAGAGCACAGATTTGATCTTATCAGGGAGTATGACCTGTTGGTAACTCAGATTTTTCAGTTCTACACACATTTCTGTGAATGATCATGAAAGCATCTCCAGTGTTGAGTTTACAGTTACAAATACATTTTAATAAGTACATGAATTTGCAAATACAGAATCAGTAAATAAGATGGATCAACTCTACTTAAGTGGTTGTTGATTTTCACAGGTCCTTCTCACACAGTCTCATAAATAATGTTCCTGAAAGCTGATATTCATACTTATGTCCCCCGAAAAGTAGAATTCTCTTTGGAAGACCCAAGTGGACTTTCTGGGGTAAAATGGGGCAACTATTACTGTCATTATTAACCTGGAGCAAGGACCACACACAAACACAATCAAAATCTAGTACTACTTCCAATTGAATGGCAGTGTCCCATTTGCTCAATCTTTTGGTGATGCCTGCCTTTTGGCTCCAAGCTACTTGCTTTTTGAATGAATTGCTGATAGTACTGAAGGGGTCAGCCTATTCCCTACATGGGGAAATGCTTCTAGAAGGCATGAGATGAGTTTGAGAACAGCTAATTGAGAAACAGGAACCACTATAAATGTCAGAGGACAGTATAGCCAGTTTAGGATGGGGAAAGTAGTGAGTTCACATTCATTCTGGCATTCCTACCTCACTGCTCGAGTCTGTAGAATAAACTTAGTCCACAGTTTGGACACATAAAATCAGTCATTGTGAACGACTAGTGAGTGGGGGGGAAATGGTGGTTGGGTAGAGGAAGGGAGAGTAGTCTCTCAGGAAAACCACAAACATGGATTTCATGTGTTTGAGAGCGAAGATAGAAATAGGTTATTACAAGAATCAAAGTTCAGAATCAAGGATACAGGGCCATGGTCACAATACAAGTCAAGATCATATTAGCTGAAATTAATAATACTACAAAGATGTTCAAGTAAAATTACCTGAACAAAGTCTGGACTCATTTTATCAACCTTGAAACAGTAATTTCTGGTTATTGGTCATGGGAACCCTTTCTCTGATAGAGCTTCATGAGGTCTAACATTCTGGGTTCCAGCCTCACCAGTTAGTCCCTCTCTGGTTGCCTTATTAAGACCTCTGCAAAAGAGCTTCAGTTTTTTCTCCCAAAAAATGAATCAACTTTTCCTGTTTCTGCTATTCAACTTTATTTTTTTTTAATTAAAAATTCTTTTATTGACTTTTTTACAAAGAGAAAGGGAGAGGTATAGAGAGTTAGAAATATCAATGAGAGAGAAACATTGATCAGCTGCCTCCTGCACACCTCCCACTGGGGATGTGCCCGCAACTAAGGTACATGCCCTTGACCAGAATCGAACCCGGGACCTTTTAATCCGCAGGCCGATGCTCTATCCACTGAGCCAAACCGGTTAGGGCTCTGCTATTCAACTTTAAAAATATTATCTGTAATTTATTTTTACTTTTATCACCAAACTTCTCAAGTAGTCAACATATCAAATTCTGTTCATTCCCTCCATGACCCTTTGCAATCTCTCTCGATTCTCTGCCATTCTTAGGAACCCTTGGCTCCTCAATACAAATATCTTTTTTGAGTTCCCATTTTAAAATGCTTAACTCTAATGGCTACACTACACTTTGTTCTAGTTACTTCAAACCAATGACATATCATTATCTGCCCCCCCACCGACACCTTTAAAATTTATTAAAATTATTTTTAATGGTTTCAGAAAGAAAGGGAGAGGGAGAAAGAGATAGAAATATCAATGATAACAGAGAATCAGTGATTAGCTGCCTCCTGCACAACCCATATTGGGGATACAGCCTGCTATCAGGTCAAAACAACCACTGACCCACACTGGCCAGGCTCCCACTACCTTTTAAATTATCATTTACTCCTTCCCTGCATAGTTTTTTACACTTTGCAAAATTAGTAGAGCTTCCCTGAGATATCATTTATAGTACTTTCTAGCTTATTCTTTATAAATACCTCCTCAGAGAGTTCTTCCACATGCAAGTTTTTAAAGGCTCTCTATGCCAAGAAATCTCCCATCTGTAGGCTTTTCTATTATTCCAGCTCTTTCTTGCTATTTTCATCACACTTTTTGGTTAATGTTCACTGTTTTCCTTTTGTCACCACACATCCACCACTCAACACAGAAATCTGTCATCTTCTCTAACTCACAAAAGAACTTGTTATTGCTAAATAACTAGACTTCTGGGTTTTTCATCCAATATGCTTTTGGCCCTTATTTTACTGGACAATTTGTCAGCAATATCACGGTGATATTATTTTCTCCTTTGCTTTGTACATTTTTCTTTTGCACTTTTTTTTCCTACTTTGCTTTTCCCTTACTGCTTAGGTTTTTCTTGCTTTCCTCTGCTAGATCTTATTTCCTTGCCTGTGCCTGGTCTTCAATTGTGCCGTCCTGACCTACGGCTTTAAATATATATGTCTGTCTTAGGACTGGAGTTCTCTTCAGCATTTGAATCATGTATCCAAATATTTGCTGCATACATATTTGCTTGAACATGAGGAAAAACTCTGAGGATTAAATAACACATTCAACAGGCCAACATAGACTTCTCTACCTTCTCCCCAGGCCTGCTCTTCCTCATATGTTGCCTCATCTCTATCTACTTGCCTCCCCGTCTTCGTAAAAGGCTCCATCCCTTCTTTTCTAGGCCATATCTTAGAATATCTCAATTATCCATATTAATACGTTCAAGTTAATATATTATTCCAATTTTCCTGGTGACAAAACTGAGGCTCAGAAATGTTAAGTAATTTGCCAATACAACATCACGAGAAAGTGGCTGAGATAGATTGGTATTTATCTATTATGTCCCACATTTCTTTTATGAATGTCTACTCTGGACACTAAGTCCAGTTCAAATGTGCCTTCCTAATGAAGCCCTCTCTGATCATCCCAGCCAAAAATGACCACAGAAGCTTCAATCTGATTTATTTAATTTTAAGATCCCAATTTATAGTACATATCATTGTGTATTTCTCTTTAAACTTCTATCAGACTTTGTGTTTCTTAAAGGAAAAGAACTAACTCCTGTCAAATGGGAAATATTCTTTCTATTGTGGAAAAGTCTGGTTGTTCAATTTGCAAGACTAGAAAAGCTTAAAGTTCTATATTTATCCTTTAGCTATTTGTCTATTAAAATAAAAAAGGAGACAGTATTGACATTTTTCAAAAAGTTTTATTTTTCTTAGTGATATATATTCTGCTCCAGTTTCTTGATACCAATTATATAGAGTGTCATAGAACTTCTAGCACATTCTTAATTTGGAAGTTTTATACCAGTGCTTTGGGAATTAAAGAAAGCATAATAGAGAAGTGAGAAAAAGTATTACTCAAATAATGTCACCCAAATGAAAAACACTAATAATAAAACCCATGTGAAAGTATGTAATGTGGTGGCCCTATCTAGCACTATATAAAACCAAAAACTTGAAGCAAGGAAAAAATAACTTGACAATAATCCTTTGCAAGGCAATAGCAAGCATTTCAGAACACAGAGATGCTACATCAATCAATAAAAAGCCTTAATAGTATTTTGACAAAGTTTCTAAGCTTCCAGCCAAATGAACAGATACAATAAAATTTTTGAGGATACAGCATCATAAAGTGTATAGCAGTCATTACTTTGCAGTTTCACACAGTGTTAATTATTTGTCTTAGTACAGAGTTCACAGAGCAGAGGTAAATTTGCTATATGTTTTTGTAAAAGTAATCATGGCCAGGCAACAAAAGCCTGATTCAAGTAAATCTTTTCTCAGAAGTAAAATTTTAACTTGCAAAAGAATTTAAGGGTTAGTTAAAGAACTTTGCACTTTTGAATTCATTCTTGAATTTATTAGATTCATTCAGGGCAATGGCACTTTTACATCCTCATAAGATTTCTTAAAACCATCGTGGCTCTGTGCCTAAATATATATATAAATGCAAACATTCTCAGCAATTAACTGGACAGTACCGGGCAAATGCAATGAGCCAGGAATTCAC
>PVJC01029958.1:0-21514 GCA_004026665.1 Murina feae | reverse complement strand
GTTCCATTCCCTGTCAAGGGCATGTACATGGTTGCAGGTTCTATTCCTGGCTGGGTCAGGGTGCCGGTGGGAGGTGACCAATTGATATTTCTCTCTCTCTGTGTGTCTTTCTCTCTCCCCTTCTTCCTCACTCCATTCCATTCTCTCTAAAAATCAATGGAAAATATATCCTTGGGTGAGGATTTAAAAAAAAAATGAGATGAGCCAGTCAGATTTTCCCAAGAATTTGAACAATGACTTTTTGGTTCAAATTGAAAGATCGTAGAGATTCAGCTGAGGTAGCCATACTAGGCTATGATTCAGGTAAGTAAATTCAGAGAAGAGAAGGATGAAACATAAGTGTAGAGCAGTGATTTTCCACCTTTTCATCTCATGGCACAATAAACTAACTACTAAAACTCTGCAGCATACCAAAATATATATTATACTAGGAGTCCAGCCTGCGAAATCACGCAGCCTGCCCACCCACCCGCCGTCCTGCCTTGACACCCTAACCTCTCCACGCAAAACTCCAGCGCACCTGACCCAGCCTCCCAAGCCCTTTGGCCATCTCTGTCCACTTCAGGCCCCACCCTCAGTCCCTGGAGTCGCCTCAGGCTGGTCCTGTCATCTCTGGGCACCTCCTTGCTTCTGCCCTCTCTCTGGAGCAATGTGATGGCTCCACCCCATCATGGCGCCAGAGGAGAGAGTGGAAAGCTCCTGCCTGCTGCACTGTGCTCCTTCCCCTGGCAGGTGATCAGCAGGGCTTTCTGAGTGGGAAAGGTGGGTGCCTCCTCTGGGCACCTCCCCACTTCCACCTCATCTCCAGGAACAATACCCCGCTGCATACGCACAGACAGACTCATCCTTAGTGGTCATGACTGTGACACCTTTAGGACCAATTACCATATTTTCTATCTATCTATCTATCTATCTATCTATCTATCTATCTATCTATTCCCCCCCCAACTGATCTGACAAAAAATAGGAATAATTTTTTTAAATGAATTTATTGCCCTACCCAGTTTGGCTCAGTGGATAGAGCATCAGCCTATGGACCCAAGGGTCCTAGGTTTGACTCTAGTCAAGGTCATGTACCTTGATTGCAGGCACATCCCCAGTAGGGGGTGTGCAGGAGGCAGCTGATTGATGTTTCTCTCTCAACGATGTTTCCAACTCTCTATCCCTCTCCCCGTCTTCTCTGTAAAAAAAAATCAATTATATATATAATGAATTTATTGGGGTGACATTGGTTCATGAAACCATACAGGTTTCAAGTGTACAACTCATCTGCTCACTGCATCATGTGCCTATCTCTCTAAGCAAAGTCTCTTTCCCTTCCCATTTCCCTCCTTTGCCTACCTCTACCTACCACTACCCTCTTTCCCTTTGGCTATCATCACACTGTTGTTTATGTCTATGCAATGTGTGTGTGTGTGTGTGTGTGTGTATATTTTTTTAAATTTTTTTTTTTGCTAACCTCTTCACCTTCTTTCCTCAAGTTCTCCCTATCCCTTCTCCTCTGACAATTGTCAGTCTGTTCCATGTATCCATGCCTTGGGTTCATTTTGTTTGTCAGTTTACTTTGTTCATTAGGTTCCAAATATAAATGAGATCATATGTTATTTGTCTTTCTCAGACTGGCATATTTCAGTTGACATATAATCTCCAGTCCATGCTGTCATGAAAGGTAAGAGTTCCTTCTTTTTCACTGCCAGGTATTCTATTGTGTAAATGTACCACATCTTTTTATCCACTCATCCACTGATAGGCACTTGGGCTCTTTTCAGATCTTGGCTATTGTAAATAATACTGCTATGAACATAGAGGTGCGTATATTATTTCTGGTTGGTGCTCCAGGATTCTTAGGATATAGTCCCAGAAGTGGGAACAGCACTAGGTAAAAGGCAGTTCTATTTCTAATTTTTTGAGGAAACTCCATACTGTTTCCCACAGTGACTGTACCAGTCTTCATTAGATATAATTTTGATTCATTTGATGGCTAATGTTGTGCTGGCTGCTGTCATGTTTTTTTAAATTTTACAATCTTAGAGAAAAGAGGCTAGTGCCCAACTAAGTGGTCTGGTATTACATGTTTAAAATTTTTTTTGTGGCACATCAGTTGAAAATTGCTGGTGTAGAGCAAATTGGAGAAGCAATGAAAAAGAGAAGAGAGCAAAGAAACCCTGTGATTTCTAAAAGGTAGAAAAAGTATCCTGTCTCTAGTCCCTTTTCTGTTCCTATAAGGCATGGGTATAATATGTCTTATTCTTCAACTCCATGAGATCTCTGCTTTTCTACTTTGCCTTCCTTGACCTGTGTAGTAGGTCAGTATGTCTTTGTTTCTTGTAACCTAAGGAGAAAACACACAACAACAACAACACCACACACACAAACACATGCACACAAATAAGATTCCAAAGACAGGACTGATGGCATTTAAATTGGAAATGCTAAAATTAAAGCAGAATGCTATCATATGCACTGGAATAACAGTTTAAATAAAGAAAGTGTTTGCACTGTAGATAAATGCTTGGAAGTATCTGGTATGTATATTGGGGAACATTTATAAAGAGGTAAGGTAGGTCATATCTGGTCCATGAATATGAGTTCATCCCAGAGAGGGCATGTTGATTTGGTGTGAGACAGTAAGTTAATTAGTGCAATAAATTAATGTAGCACACAAATGACAATACTGTATCCAAAGTAATTTATTGGTGTTAATTTCTTCATTTGCAAATGCACAAAGTTCACCTGTTAAAATGGATGTTTTAATATAAACTATAAATTATTTCTGAGCTTGCACATTTTAAAAAGTAGTTGTAGTTGAGTTTAACTTGTGTGAGAGTGGTGGGGAGGAGCAGACTTTCTTTCTTAACCCTGAAAAATTGAGTAATTTTGTTTTGTGTTTTGTATATAAGGAAGTAGGTACTACCAGGGCCATAAAAATGGCTTGTCTTCTGGTATCTTCAAGCTTCCTTTTCTTTGATTTTTTTTGTTATTTTTTCCAGCAGAGCTTACTTTTCTTTTTCTTTGCTGGAGTATTTTGGAACAGTTTTAGAACCCCTGCTCTTTCTTCTTTTAAAAGCTACTCTTAGGACAGGATCTAAAATTGTTTACACCAGGATTTTAAAAACTGATAAAAATGCTTTATTCTTAACTTTACTGTTATTTTTATATGCCTGCTATTTATTTAACATTTTATACTTTGCTAAACACTTTCACATACCTGTATCATTTATATACCCTGTATTACCATTATAACCTTATAAAGAAAACAGTATCTCAACTTTATGAATGATGATACCAAGATATACTAAAATTAGGCTTTGAGTTCAGGTATTTAAACTCTGACTTTCCATAGTAATAGCTGTTTTATGAGAATCTGACACGTTTGCAGAGATTAAAAATCTGAAGCTAATGAGTCTTAGATTAGAATTTGTGGTGTCACTTGTTGTCTAGAGTGAGCAAATGTTCTCTGTTAACTATTGCATGTTCTCCATGGTTACAAGTCATGGACTGGCAGATTACTGGGTTGAAGGCATGAGAATCGAATAAAAAAGAACAAGGGAAATGTCACTAAATTTAGGGGAAAATAACTCTGTACTTCAGTGTCTCTAAAGACAATTACAAGCAGTTGTGTAATTAATTATTAAGGCAATGTAGTATGGTGGAAAGAGGGCAGGCTTTAAAATTTTGCAGACATGGGATTTGAACCCAATTCCAGACCTCCCCCTTAACAGCTGAGTGGCTTTGGGCAGAGTCATTGAGTCACTGAACCTCTTCAAGCTTCAATTTCTTTTTAACTAGAACTACTAATATCTGTTTTATAGAACTAATGTAAGAGTTCATTGAAAAGCACATGAAATTAAAATGCAAACAATAATTTATTAAACAATTACTAAATGTTCTCTTAATTTATACCAATAATTGTGGTTCAGGTACTACTGCTATTAGCAATTAACAGATCAAGAAACTAAGCTTAAAGAAGTTTACCAACATCCCCAAAGTCACATACTAGTAACCCTGGTTCATACCCAAGTCTACATGACCCTAATGTCTGTGATATGTAGTACATAGTACTTAATACTTGGTATTTCTCCTACAAAGATATGCATCTGTAATGATGACTAGAGTAGACATCTGTTGTTTTGGTCTGTCCAGAAATACTTTCCCCATTTTTCTGTTAACAGCACTTTTTTCCATTGAGAAATGAGTTTTCAGCCACTTCAATTAATGAAGTTGTTGCCACCCGGCCACAGGGATTAGTACAAGGGGAGGGTAAGTCAAGGAAGGACATTCAGAATCTTCCTTTCACTATGTACAAGAGAGTGAGAAGTTTTTTAATTCCTTTAAGATTGCCACAGTAGGATAATGCAAGATGGAAGCTGAAAGCTAAATAATAACTGAATAATTGATCCTGTGAACATACCATGTTTGCTCCACAGACAGATAAAGTCACAGCTGAAGAGAAAGGAAGTCGATGCAGAGATAAACTAAATGAGGAGTGAAGAAGTCTTGAAGATAGAAAGAGTTCCTTAGTCAAAATTTCATCTAGGCCAGTGACTAATACTTCTCCCTCATTTGTAGGAAGTAGTTTAAGTTGTATTTCTGTTACTTGCAACTGAAAGTAATAAAAAGAGCACAAAATGCCATCATTTATTTCTTTTAGAAATTCAGAAAAAAGTGTCTTCTTTTGTAATGAGCTTCTACTATAAGATTTTAAAATAAAATAATTTTGTGCTTGAAGGGAAAAGGACTGTATGAAAAATTTTAGTTATAATGTATCAGAGAGGCTGAAAAGTAAGTATTTTTTATTTTAGTTTTCTTGAAAATAAGACAGCAGGTAGTGATGGTCATGATTCATTATTTATTAGACTTATCTAAAATAAAGGGAAAACATTTTTTGACTGAGTAATTAAAAAATGTATATATTTGTACTGATTTCAGAGATGAAGAGAGAAGGAGATGGAAACATCAATGATGAGAGAGAATCATTGATCAGATGCCTCCTGCATGTTCTCTACTGGGGATTGAGCCCACAACCTGGGCATATGCCCTAACCAAGAATTGACCCATGACCTCCCAGTTCATAGGTCAATGCTCAACCACTGAGCAACACTAGTCAGGCTTGTCTAAGTAATTTGACACTTTTATAATAATACAAGATGGGGCAAAAGTAGGTTTATAGTTGTTTGTTTAGAAAATAATAGAATCATTAATAAATAATAATCCAAGAATAAGCTGTGTTTCACACACTCACAACTATAAACCTATTTTTGCACCACTCTGTCTATTGCTTTTATTTCTTCTGCTTGGAAAGCTCATCCTTCAGATCCTCAAACAGCTCCCTCTCATGCTTCATTCAAGTTCCTGCTCCATATCACAGTGTGGCTCTCTCTGACCCTTCTATCTAAAAGGTACCCTACTTACTTTTCAGCTTCTCCTTACTTTTTACTTCAGGGAATGTCTAGATACCTGACAGTGTACTGTTTATATATTGGTTTATTTGTTTATCACTAGTCCCCACACTAGAATATAAACTCCATGAGAATGGGGACTTTGTACCAATTCTAACTAATAAAAGCGTAATATTAAAATTGACCGTTTCTTTGGGATGCCCAACAGCCAATCAGAACAATGGTATGCAAATTAGCCCAGCAAAGATGGCGGAGGCCCCGGCTGGTAACGGAGCAATCACGTGTGTGCCTGGCCTCTGCCTTTGCGTGCTCAGGTGGTCGGTTCCGGACAGTGGCGGCGGCTGCAGGGCCGGACAGCCTCCCAGGTCCCTGGCCCTGCGGCCAGGGCTGGCAACAGAGCGATCGGGCCGGTGCACGCAAGGGCGGAGGCCTGGCCTCCGTCCTTGCATGCTCCGGCGGTCGGTTCAGGCAGTGGTGGGCGGATGCAGGGCTGGGAGGCCATCCAAGCCCCCGGTTCTGCGGCCATGGCTGGCAATAGAGAGATGGGGCTGGGAATAGACAGATCGCACCAGTGGTTGGTTCTGGGCGGCCTCGGGTGGGAGCCTGCCCGGCCCTGCAGCTGGGGCTGGCAATAGAGCAGTCGTTCCCACAGTGGTTCCAGACGGCGGTGAGCAGCCGCAAGGCTGGGAGCTGGCAGCCTGGCCCTGCAAGGCCTGGGAATAGAGCAATTGGGCCCACACGACTTCAGAGGCTCAGTGGCGGGGGCTTGAGGGGGTACCCCCTCGGGGTCATGCCCGAGCATCCTCCGCCCGGGCACAGAGTGTCTGCCACAGGTCCAGCCACCTGGCTCCACCCTGGGGGCCTCCATTGGGCGTGTGCGAGCGTGTGCCTGGCTCCACCCCCAGTGTGTCCGCTCAACAGCAGGGCCCCCCCAAGGGACCATGCACCAGCGTCCACCCCCTGGCCTGCCACCCAGCTCTGCACCAGGTGTGTCCCCTCAATGGTGGAGGCCCACCAGGTATGTGCGATGGTAGGCCACCCGGCTGGAAACGTCCACGCCTGCACTCACCAGCCATCCCACCCCCCAGTGCATGAACCCTGAGGGGGCTGTGGCCAGCCCCTCAGCCCCTCACCCAGGCTGGCCATGCATGACAGCAGGTGGACATTCCCCCCTTGAGGTGTCCCAGATTGTGAGAGGGCACAAGCCAGGATGAGGGACCCTCTCCTCCCCTCGCCGAGTGCACAAATTTTTGTGCACCGGGCGCCTAATATTATAGAATGAAAGAATCTTTTTAGGTAAAAGATTTGCTATAACACTGAAGTGTGTTAAAAATAAGAGCAGCAAAGATGGGCTGGCTGATGAGCTTTGATCAAACCGACACTCCAGTCCACCTTGCAATTGGCGGTGGTCATGTGATAAATTGGCCTGCGAGGAGGCGTGAAGTATACTCACTTGCAGGCCTGGTCCATAAACCCTTTCATGCATAGGATTTAATCATCTCAGTGTGCTTAGGACAGGCATGGGTTATACTTGTTGTCAAATCTGGTTACTGGCACGTTTACTCTATAAGGTATCCCAGTTTTGACAAATTTTATAGATGCAATAGCTATGTGTAACACTCAGGCCTTTATCTCCTCCTCAGCACATTGCAGAAAAGCCTTGTGACTCTGGAAGCCGCACATTATAGGTTGTGTAGCTACAAGAAGGAAAGACCCTGAATCCTTGTGTTAACACTTGGAGGAAGAAAAAAAAATATTTTGTGCTTAAGATATTATACGTTTTTGAATTGGTTTATTATAGCAATTAGCCTGTCTTTACTAACACAGGAATATAAAGGCAGAATTGTGAATATTTAGAATATACAAATTAGGAAATAGAGATGCTTATTTTTAACTGATGGAAACATAATTCAACTTTGCAATTATAAATTATTTTAAAAGTCTTACTGAATCAAATCAGGCATAATATTCTAATAATTCATGATTTGCTTTATAGTTACAGTGTTGTGAGTAAAAATCAACTCAGAGTCATAATAAATACATTCAGCCTAGGCTGCCTGTCTCCATGGGGGTGGGTAATCTGGCTATTCTACTGTGGACTATTCTGTGTGCATGTAAGAAAATATTATATCATTGGCTGGAATAATTTGATTACTGTATGTTCACCAACTGGAAAGTCTAGTCATAATATCACTTTTGTCCCTAGATAACCAATTCATGAAGCCAATCAAGCTGAGTCAAATCTTTCTGGAAGGCACAGTCTTGCAAACTGTCTCTGACACCATCTGCTGCAAAGAAGGAAAATATGGTGTACTAATTGGTGTGTTATGAAATAGCTGAGGGACTGAATGGTGCTGGTGTTGGAGTCAGCGGATTTCTATGAGATCTCAAATTCTGACAGATGCTAGAGGGTACAGAAATATGGAAAGAACTTCTTTCCAGAAGTTTGACCTGCTTTGTGTTCATCCAAATAAGTGAGCAAAATCAGATTTCTTTTGGGCAATTATACACTCCTTAAAATATTAAACTAAACAAACATATGCTTACCAAGACTATTGCCAAAGAATACAGCATTACATATTGAAGAATAAAGCAAGGTTCCTTTATCCTCCTTCTGATTTTTTTTACAGGTAACCACTACTAAAAATTATTTATTTTGGACTCTACTTTTATTTTGGGAGATTTTCAAAAAGGTCTGGTGACTCTTGTCTTTTGTTCTTTGTTAAGAGTGAGTGAAAAAATGTTGGCTGGGAGTGAAAAAAAATGTGTGGGGAAGCAAATCCTTTCAACAAGTGAGTTTAACCATCGAGTGATTGCATCTGGCAAGCTGGAAGTTTCACTTTGGCAACCTTCAGTATCAATATCTGGAGATATTGTGAAGTCATTTCGGTTCCTGCCTGAAGAGAGTAATTTCTTACACCAGCCTCTTGTAGTTGGACCAAGGGAAGGGGGTTGGAGTCCCAGATTTCAGCAGGAAGATTTCTCTTAAATCCCAAGATTTCCAACTTGTGTCTCAACTCCTCTCCAAGCCAAATGTTCTTGAGGTCCCAAGTTTACATCCTTTCAATTTATGCAGGAAAACTTCCCATCTCTGAGGTAGAGTTGGACATTCTGACTCTGGGGTGGTTGCAGGGCTGTGTGAGGGAGGCAGAGCTTTGGAATTGACCTTGTCTCCTTGCTCCATCCTCACCTTCTGATGCTTCATGAGTGGAATAAGATAAGGAATACCCCTCCCAATTTATCTGAATAATCATATTTTCTGGATTTAATAATTTGCAAATTACTTTACATGATGTACAAAAATGAAAAAAATTTAGCTAAAGTGTTCCTCTGTCATGTATTTAAAAATTTTTTTATTTTATTGTTTAAAGTATTGCAAATAGTAATACATGTGTCTCCTTTTTCCCCCATTGACTTTGCCCGGCGGCCTCCCCTACCACCCAGCATATGTCCCCTCTCCCTCCCCCCACCCACCCCAGTGTCTTTTGGCCATTGGTTATGCTTATATGCATGCATACAAGTCCTTCGGTTGATCTCTTACCTCCCCACTCAACCCTCACCAGGTTTCCCACTGTAGTTTGACAGTCTGTTCGATGCTGCCATGCCTCTGTATCTATTTTTGTTCATCAGTTTACAATATTCTTTATATTCCACAAATGAGTGAGATCATATGGCATTTTTCTTTCACTGACTGGCTTATTTCACTTAGCATAATGCTCTCCAGTTCTATCCATGCTGCTGCAAATGGTAAGAATTCCTTCTTTTTTACAGAAGCATAGTATTCCATTGTGTATTTGTACCACAATTTTCTAATCCATTCATCTGCTGATGGACACTTAGGCTGTTTCCAAATCTTAGCTATGGTAAATTGTGCTGCTGTGAACATAGGGGTGCATATATCCTTTCTGATTGGTATTTCTAGTTTCTTGGAATATATTCCAGTGGGATCACTGGATCAAATGGCAGTTCCATTTTTGAGGAAATGCCACACCATTTTCCACAGTGGCTACACCAGTCTGCCTTCCCACCAGCAGTGCACGAGGGTTCCTTTTTCTTCCTGTCCTTGCCAGCACTTGTCATTTGTTGATTTGTTGATGATAGCTATTCTGACAGGTGTGAGATGTATCTCATTGTCATTTGATTTGCATCTCTCCAATGATTAGTGACTTGGAACATGTTTTCATATGTCTCTTGGCTTTCTGGATGTCCTCTCTCAAAAAGTGTCTATTTAAGTCCTTTGCCCATTTTTTGATTGGATTATCTTCCTTTTGTTAAATTGTGTGAGCTCCCTGTAAACTTTGGAGATTAAACCCTTATCAGAGATAACATTGGCAAATATATTCTCCCATGCTGTCATGTATTTTTAATTAAATTTTATTGGGGTGACATTGTTTAAAATCATATAGGTTTCAGGTGTACCATTCTATAATACATCATCTGTATATTGTATTGTGTGTTCACCATCCCATGCCAAGTCTCCTTCCATCACCATTATGCCCCCTTTACACCTTTCTACCTTCCTTTGCCACTTCTCTTTCCTTCTGATAATGATACTGTTGTCTGTCTATGAGTGTTTTTTTATATTTTGTTTAATTCCTTCACCATTTCCATCCAGTTCCCTGACCCCTGTCCCCTCTGACACCTGTCAATCTGTTCTCTCTATCTATGAGTTTGTTTCTATTTTGTTTGTTAGTTTCTTTTATTCATTAGATTCCACATAAATGAAATCATATTAGTGATATGTGTAATACCATCAGCCTCTGAATAAATTAGGGAGTATTTTAAATAAATAGTTTTTCCTTATGATACACAGTATCTAGTATTATTTTTTTAAAAATTAAATTTATTGGGATTACATTGGTTAATAAAACCATACAGGTTTAAGTGTCAACTGAATAAAATACCATCTGCACACTCTATCATGTGCTCATCACCCCAAACCACATCTCTTTTCATCCCCATTTCTCCTACCTTTGCCTATTTCCACCTCCCTCCACCCTCTTTCCCTCTGGCTATCACCATACAGTTGACCATCTCACTCCTTCAGCAGAAATGTTTTTAATTTGATTTGAGTACAAAATTGCATAACACATGACACTTTCCTATTGAACTTGGGATATATGGCTCATGTTTTTTCTTATGACAGTTATTAGAAGAATGTAATTAGTAGGCAAACTTTTATGGACTATTATTCTCATGAAACAAAATGTTAGAAAATTATTTGCAAACTTGATGTTACAGAACACCAGAATGATCATTTTTACATGAAATCATAAAGTTGACATATTATAGAATTTTCATAAGAGTAGGATGAGATTGTAAACCATATTGATGGTTTAAATCAGCACACATCCAGCAGACGACCTGAGGAGAAACTGAGAAATTCCTATTTGAAATAGGGTAGTAAGAGAAGTCATATTTCTTTATGCATATTAATAGTATGTATTATCCACACTAAAAACTGCAGAAATAGCATGCCATTTATAAAAGAAAAATAATAGCTCAATATACTTTGTATTCTAATAAATCTCTGAGTAAGTTAAAGCAATTTAATTTTTTTTTTAGGCTGAGTAAATCTCTTTATAAATTAAGTAGGATGGGAAGATATAGGTAAAGATACCTTTTTTGAGGGAAAGTCTTCAGTCGTTATTTGAATCTGTTGTTTAATAGACCAAGATATTTACCAAAATAAAGAATCAGTATCTATATTGATGTGCTTATTTGGTTATTTTATTAAGAAACTTTTGAAGTTATTTTATTACAGGCAACACTAGATGTGTCTGGGAATGTAGCTTCTGAGAAGGTAGTTTCAGGTTCTATATTAGTTTCCTATTGCTGTCATAACAACATATTTCAAATTTAGAAGCTTTAAAAAAAGCACAGCCTTATCATCTTACAGTTCCATAAGAGTCCTACAGCGGTCTCACTGGGCAAAAATCTTGGTATCTGCAAGGCTTCATTCCTTTCTGGAGGCTGAGAATCCATTTCCCATCTTTTCCAGACTTCCCAAATTTCTCCAACTTTAAAAAACCACTCATGTAGCATCCCTGGGATCCTGCTTCTATTTCCCCATCTCTGTGTGACAGGAGTCTCTATTTTAAAAAAATATGTTTTTATTGATTTCAGAGAGAGAAAGGGAGAGGTAGAGGGGGATGGGAACATCAATGATGAGAGAGAATCATCAATTGACTGCCTCCTGCATGCTCCCTACTGGGGATCAGCCCTGACCTCCTGATTCATGGGTTGACGTTCAACCTTGCTGAGCAGCACAGGCTGGTCAAAATTCTCTATTTTTAAAGACTATGTAATTAGATTGGACCAGCCTGTATAACTCAGGCTAATATCCCATTCTTTAAAGAAGAATATAAATATATTATTGATTTCAGAGAGAAAGGAGAGGGAGAGAGAGAGAAACATCAGTGATGAGAGAAACATTGAGCAGCTGCCTCCTACATGACCCCTACTGGGGATCCAGCCCAAAACCTGGGCATATGCCCAGACTGGGAATGGAATCCTGATCTCTGGTTCATAGGTGGATGCTCAACTATTAAGCCACATAAGCGGGGCAATATTCCATTCTTCTCCTTTGTCATGTAAAGTAACATATTTAAAATTTCTGGGAGTTGGGGCGTGAATATGTTTCATGACCATTATTCTTCCTGCCATACTTTCTCACTTTGAGTTCTGTGGCAAAGCAGAAATGCAGATCCAGTTCCATATATGATCTTATTTTTGCAGCAAGTTCTTATATGTTATTTTTGCTGGGGCATTGTCACCATACCATAAGATCATCTGTGTATTTTTTTCATGAATTTGCAAAATATAGAATTTCTATTGTGTTCCAGGCACTGTACTAGATATTGAGGAAATAAATGTGAAAGATAGAGGTTCTGTTCTGTGGAGTAAAGGATAATCACATGAGTTTATAAGATGCCATGGGGGAGATTCCAAGATGGTGGACGGGAGGACACAGTGAGGAAGAGAGTGTGAGTGAGTGAGGGATTGAAAGGGGAGTGTGTGGACGTGTGGTGTGTGTGTGTGTGACTGAGTGGGGGACAGCTAGATCTCCCAGGACCTTCAGGGACTGGCAGCCTCTGCTACTGCTGTAATCTCTTCCTGAGCACCCTCTGCCACACAGGCTGGGCCATCTGAAAGGGGAGAACTGCTGTGACTGGGAGCCCAGCCTCATCTCCACCCAGAGTGCCCTCAGACACCTCAGGGATCCTACAGCCGCTCTGGCCAGGGACCTGCTGCCTCGGCTGCCAACCCACGGCTGTTATAAATCCTTAGTGGAAAAGAACTTTGTGTGGAATTGTGGAGGTTATAAGACCATTACATTTTTACTTATTTTACTGCTACATTCCTGAGATAATGAGGGTACAAACAAAACAGACAAGATTTCTGCCGTCGTGGAGCTCCATAAATAGATAGTTCAAGATCCAAGGAGTTTAATGTCCTAATGTACTGTACTTAGCAAGAGTGAGAACATTTTTATACATCAAAGATAAGACAAGTAAGTTCAGAGAAAGAGTGGTAAAGAACTAAAGTGGTTAAGAGTGTTGGCAGTCAAAACCCAAGATGATGTTAGAAGTGTCTACTTGAAAGCTTTACTTTTAGATGAGAATATTTAAGAGAGAATATTTCAAGGTGTTCTGACCTTGAAAAAATTTAGGGAATGATTTTTATTTTTACTCTCAAGGAAAATATTGTTGTTGATAATTTTGAATGTGTTTTTTTTTATCATTTAGTTGACCTTTTAAGATGGACTTAGTTTCCAGTAAAGAAGGTCTTTTAAAAAGGCAGACAAACAGAGTAAAGAGGCCTCTAAATAGGAGAAAATAATTTCTACAAAACTTACCTACCACTTAACCAAGGGGAAAGGACTGAACTGATCCATTACCCTGGTTTTCTGTTTTGGAAAACGGTGCTAAGCAGGTCATTGTACCTGACTGTAATGATCACTTCTCAGTGTCATTCCCAGTAAACTTTTGCAGAATGCTTTCAATTGTCTTCTAGAACACCATCCCACCCCTTAACCTTCTTTTTTAAAAATATTTTATTGATTTTTTTACAGAGAGGAAGGGAGAGGGATAGAGAGAAACATCAATGAGAGAGAAACATAAATTAGCTGCCTCCTGCACACCTTCTACTGGGTATGTGCCTGCAACCAAGGTACATGCCCTTGACCGGAATTGAACCCAGGACCCTTTAGTCCGCAGGCCAATGCTCTCTCCACTGAGCCAAACTGGTTAGGGCTACCCTTGTTTTTTTAAAAAAGAAACCTGGAAAGTTTGGGTGATACCACTACTATGTGAACCCCAAAGGGACTATGTGAATTCTGGAAAATGTTAGGATAATGTTACTAAGATTCATGATGAAAAGATGGGATGAAGGAAAGCATAAGAGCATCTCCGAAGTACTAACTGCAAAAAAGCTCTCTTTTTAGTCCCATTATTCCCCACCTTGCTACACTACATTTTGCCTTTTGTAGTTCTTTAAAGTCTGGACTTTTGACTTAACTTATTTGTATTAAAACATCTCTGGAATATGTGGACTGGATCAAAGAATCTAGGTTTAACAGTAGAATGCTATTGCTTTATTTTATCACAACATATTTAGTACTGCCGTAACAGGTTTGGCTCAGTGGATAGAACATCGGCCTGCGGACTTAAAGGTCCCAGGTTCAATTCCGGGCAAGGGTATGTGCCTTGGTTGCGGGCACATCCCCGGGGGGTGGTGTACAGGAGGCAGCTGATCAATGTTTCTCTCTCATCAATGTTTCTAACTCTCTATCCCTCTCCCTTCCTCTCTGTAAAAAATCAATAAAATATTTAAAAATAAATAAATAAAACTTTGGGACCCCCAAACTACATTTGACATGATAAAGACAGGAAACACCCTCAATGAAGTAAAATACAAGTCAGCGAAAGAAAATAGAAGAATAAAAATAGTTTAAAAATGAAAAAAAAAGATATTTAGTACTTTCAGGTAAAAACAAACAACCCTCAGTCCTTTTGTGTGGAGTGTTAATTATCTAAATTAATCTAAATATCTCTAACAAAAATAAATACACGAGTCAGTACTTTTAACTTATAGTGATAACAAGAAAAAAAAAAAAGAAAAAGACAGATGTACCTATTAATAGTTTTGTTATAAGAAATCTGGAACTTCATAATTTCCAAGTTGAATGGGGAGTTTTTGTAATAAAATATGAATATCATGCACATTGTTATATTATAAAGATTTGCAGTTATCCTTGATTGCAGTTAAGGGATTACATGTTTTTAATGAAGTGCACATTGTCAGTGTGCAAAACAAAAAGATGAAAAAGTTACAGAACTGAAAATTTAATATATATGATAATAAAGATAAATGTATTAGAGGAAAAGAGGCAGAATTAATTATAATTTAGTATCCAGAGGGTAAATAAAAATGGGAAAGAATTACAAAGTAAAAAATTAATTTTTAATTAGTTTAGCACAATAAAATTAAACAATACATTTTTAAAGGTCCTGATAACATAAAGTATTTCATAAAAGGGAAATAAGAAAATTGTTAATTATAAGTAGTACCTAAAATGTGAATTTATTCAATCTAGAAATAATGATTAAATTTATAATTAACTTGTGGTTTCATTTTGAAAACTACTCACAACAATGTTTTAAATGTTGTAAGTATTCAAGTGAAATGCAAATATATGCTCAAAGTATTTGTGAAGTTCAGGTTCTTTTGAATACCAATAATGTTCTCCAAGACTTTTCTGTGAAAGAAGCATGAAGTCAGACATTTTACTTTTCTCTTTGAGGTCTTTTTACATAATTTTTGGTATTTGTGATGGGCTACTTGTCTGTGCATGGACTTGGTTGTTTTTAATATACCAGGAAATACACTTTTTAAACTTCTAAAAAATTTATTGTCTAAAGTTTTACATATGTCTCCTTTTTCCTCAGTTAAGCCCCCTCTCTCACCCAGACATTCCCACCCCAGGCAAGCCCCCACTGCCCCAGTGTCTGTGACCATTGGTTATGCTAATATGCACGCATACACGTCCTTTGGTTGCTCTCTAACTCTCCCCCTGCACCCCCCCCCCCATTTGTCTCTGGATCTATTCTTGTTCATCAAATGATGCTGATCATTATATCCCAAACATGAGTGAGATTATTCGATATTTATCTTTCTCTAACTGGCTTATTTCAATTAGCATAATGCTCTCCAGTTCCATCCATGCTGTTGCAAATGATAAAGGTTCCTTCTTTTTTACAGCAGCATAGTATTCCATTGTGTAGATGTACCACAATTTTTTAATCTACTCATCTGCTTATGGACACTTAGGTTGTTTCCAAATCTTAGCTATTGCAAATTGTGCTGCTATAAACATAGGGATGCATATATCCTTTTTGATTGGTGTTTCTCGTTTCTTGGAATATAGTCCTAGAAGTGGGATCACTGGGTTAAATAGGAGTTCTATTTTTAACTTTTTGAGGAAACTCCATACTGTTTTCCACAGTGGCTGCACCAGTCTGCATTCCCACCAGCAATACACCAGGATTCCTTTTTTTTCCACATCCTCACCAGCTTCTCTCCATTGATTAGTGACTTTGGGCATGTTTTCATATGTCTCTTGGCCTTCTGTATGTCCTTTTTTGAAAAGTGTCCATTTAGGTCCTTTGCCCATTTTTTGATTGGATCATTTATCTATTCTTTTTGTTAAGTTGTTTGAGCTCCCTGTAAATGTTGGAGATTAAATCCTTATCAAAAATATCATTGGCAAATATGTCCTCCCATGCAGTGGGCTTTCTTGTTGTTTTGTTGATGGTTTGTTTTGCTGTGCAGAAGCTTTTTTATTTTGATGTAGTCCCACTTGTTTATTTTCCCCTTAGTCTCTCTTGCCCTAGGATCTGTGTCTATAAAGATATTGCTATGACATAAGTCTGCTATTTTGCTGTCTATAGAGTCTTGTTGGATATTTATGGTTATTTATCTTACATTAAAGTCCTTTAGCTGTTTTGAGTTTCTGTGTATGGTTTAAGTTGGTGATCTAGTTTCATTTTTTTGCATGTATCTGACCAAATTTCTCAGCACCATTTATTGAAGAGACTGTCTTGACTCCATTGTATGTTCTTGCTGGCTTTGTCAAATATTAATTGATCATAATGGCTTGGGTTGATTTCTGGGTTCTCTGTTTTATTCCATTGGTCTATATGTCTGTTTTTGTGCCAGTACGAGGCAGTTTTGAGAACCATGACTTGGTAATATAGCTTGATATCTGGTATTGTGATCCCTCCAACTTTGTTCTTTTTTCTCAGGGTTGCTGTGGCTATTCGGGGTCTTTTTTTATTCCATATGAATTTTTAAAGAGTTTGTTCTAGATCTTTGAAATATGCTGTTGGTATTTTAATGGGGATTGCATTGCTTTCGGTAGTATGGACATTTTAAGGATGTTGATTCTACCAATGAATGAACATGGTATGGTCTCCCATTTGTTTATGTCGTCTTCTATCTCTTTTCTCAATGTTGTCTAGTTTCCTGAGTACAGGTCTTTTACTTCCTTAGTTAAGTTTATTCCTAGGTATCTTAATATTTTTTTGTGTGCAATGGTAAATGGGATTATTTTTTTTTCATTTCACTTTCTGTGAGTTCATTATTGGTGTATAAAAAGTCCATAGATTTCTGGGTGTTATTTTTGTATCCTGCTACATTGCCAAATTCATTTATTAGGTCTAATAGTTTTTTGATGGAGTCTTTGGGGTTCTCTATGTATAATATCATGTCATCTGCAAATAAGGATAGTTTTACTTCTTCTTTTCCAATTTGGATGCCTTTATTTCTTCCTCTTGTCTGATCACTATGGCTAGCACTTCCAGTACTCTGTCAAGCAGGAGTGTTGAGAGGGGGCATCCCTGTCTTGTTTCCGTTCTTAGGGGAAATGAGTTTAGTTTTTGCACATTGAGTATGATATTGGCTGTAGGTTTGTCATATAAGACTTTTATTATGTTGAGGTATGATCCCTCTATTCCCACTTTATTGAGCGTTTTTGTAAAGAAAGGGTGTTGGATTTTGTCAAATGCTTTTTCTGCATCAGTTGATGTGATTATGTGATTTTTGTTTCTCAATTATTGATGTGATGTATCACATTTATTGATTTGTGGATATTGTACAATTCTTGCATTCCTGGAATAAATCCCACTTGGTCATGGTGTATAATCTTTCTAATGTAATGCTAACTCCGATTTGCTAGAATTTTGTTGAGTATTTTAGCATCTGTGTTCATCAAAAATATTGGCCTGGAGTTCTCTTTTTTGTGGTATCTTTATCTGTTTTTGGAATTAAGATAATGCTAGCTTCATAGAAAGAGCTTGGAAGCTCTTTCTCTGAAGAAAGACAATTTGAAAGCTATGTTATTTCACTACACTAAAGGTTGCCAGAACTTGGGCCTAAGGTCAGCACAGATGTTTTCCTGAGTGTCCCATGTTTCCAGGTGGTGCTGAGATCAGGATACCAGCATGGGCCAATCTTCTGTTTTGCATTTGCTTTTTGGAGTCTGTTAAAGAATGAACTGAAGTAATGCATATCTGTAGGCACTTTTCATAGCCCCTGAGATGCAGCAGGTGGCCACTGCATACTGAATTGTAGCCGGTGACATCATGATCATTAACCACTCTTTATTGTTCAGTTACTGCTCATTTCCCGTTTGGCACCCAGGTGGTGGTTCTGGGCAATGACAGTGGTATGTACATCTGTAATTGAAGGATTTTATTTGTAGGAGAGTCTACACTGAATCAAGCAGTTGTAATAGAGAGACACAGAGTGAGGGCTCCTTAGTATACTCTTTCTGTCATTATTCCAGTTCATTCTTGACATGATTTAAAAGGCGAAGACAGAAAATTATTTGGAGAGAGGTAAATTGAAAATGCAGGTCTCATTGTTGCTTGCAACCAGAGAAAGATTTCGGCAATATATAAAAGTGACAAGATGGCCTCTATTGGGTAATGATTGATAAAATATGTGATAACATTTGAAAATTAAGAATATATTGGAATTAGTCCAAGCAGTGACAACAATTAGAAATAAAATTCATTCATATAGCATTAGAAACAGAAATAAATTACCTTATTGAGTTTTTCATGACTGTATTATTCAGATGCTTGAACTTATAGCTGTCTGATGTATTTCTAGAAGCATATATATATATATATATATATATATATATATAGCCAATGTTTTCCTTAATGACTGTTATTTTTAGTAAGGTGGTTAGTGGATATGAGTAAATTATACACATGGAAAGGAAGAACCCAATGTTAGGAAATATCTCATGTGGCATTGGGTTATTTCCTAACCCAATGTTAGGAAATAAAAGTACTGCATCATTATAATGATCATATGTGATAAAGAAAGGAAACAAAATTAGCACAGGACATAGACACTGAATACATATTTATTAAATTAATAATTCTGTGGTGGATCATAGGCTAACTCCTTGCGAGAAAATATGTGCACACAGCAGCTCTGAGAAGGGGTCAATATACAAAATATATAAAGAAATTATACAACTCAACACCAAACAAACAATCCAATTAAAAAATGGGCAGAGGACCTGAACAGGCACTTCTCCTATGACATATGGAAAGATGATCGACTTCATTAACTATTAGGGAAATAAAAATCAAAACTATAATGAGATATCACCTCACGTCTGTTAGAATGGCAATTATCAACAAGACAAGTAACAAGTATTGGAGAGTTTGT
The DNA here is from genome assembly GCA_004026665.1 of Murina feae. Lineage (NCBI taxonomy): Eukaryota > Metazoa > Chordata > Mammalia > Chiroptera > Vespertilionidae > Murina > Murina feae. The sequence goes on along the minus strand of PVJC01029958.1, from coordinate 2,366 downwards.
GGAGAAAAAGGAACCCTCATTGACTGTTGGTGGGAATGTAAACCAGTACAGCCACTATGCAGAACAGTGTGGAGGCTGCTCATAAGAATAGAGTTATCATATGATCTAGCAGTCCCACTTCTGAGTATCTACCTGAAAATTTTGAAAACATTTATGTGCAAAGATATATGCACCCCTATGTTCATTGCAGCATTATTCACAGTGGCCAAGAATGAAAATAGCCAAAATGTCCTTTGATAGGTAATTGGATAAAGAAGATGTGGTACATATGTACAATGGTATACTACTCAGTCATAAGAAAAGGTGAAATACTGCCATTTGTGACATGAATGGACTTTGAGAATATCATGCTAAGTGAAATAAGGCAGTCAGAAAAAAGCTAAGAACCATATGGTTTCTCTTATATGTGGGATATAAAACTGAAAATAACAAATGAAGGTAAAACAAACAAAAACTAATTGACACACAGGACAATATGTTGGTTATCAGAGGGAAGGGGGTGGGTGAGTAATACAGGGTAAAGGGGGCCAAAGTTATAGTAACAGAAGATGACTGGACTTTGGGTGGTGGATACACAATGCAACATACAGATCATGTATCATAGAAATGTATACTTGAAACCTATATAATCTTATTAACTAATGTCACCCCAGTAAATTTAATTAAAAATAAATTAAAGGATAGTTCTTCAGGCATGCCATACTTCTGCTTCATAGCTGTATTACTATGTACATGTATTTTTTGGTATGAAATGATCTATAATGTGACATAAATAATAGGAAGGAAATTGAAAAAAAAATTTTAAATATAGAAGCAACAAGAAACTATGAAATGGACTAGAGTTCTCTCTAATGCCACATCACCAAATTCTACAGTTCTCTTCTGTACTTTGATTTGCCTTCCTCCAGGCATCTTGTGTTCACTCATCCCTAGTAGCAGGCCCATCTTGGTCAGGGCATGTCTCTTATTGCCTTTTGCTCCACCTATAAGAATCTGGTATATCTTGATTGTCAGGGTCTGAATGTATCACACTGTTAAGAGTATGGGAAGGTCTGAACACTCCTTAGCATATATTTACACCAGTATTGATTTACTGTAGTATTCTTTGGCTTAACAATACTCTTGGTATTCATTGAGTGACAATAAATAGTTGCTGAATTAATTCATAAACTGAGGTTACCTTGTCATAATGTACTCCTCAAATCACACAGAGGACGCCTCAGTCAGGAAGTCGAATTAAGGAGTCTTTATTCAAAAGCTGGTGGCTATGAGGGGTCATTAGCTCTCCAAATCTTGCAGCCCTGAGTGTGTACAGTAGCAAGCTTATAAAGGCAAAAACCACATCCTGCTAGATGTTGGAACATGGAACTATCTTGCAAAAGCAGTTTGTACAGAAGCAAAATTGAGCAAAGTTAATAATCTCTAAAGATCATCTACAGTTTCAATTCCTGGAGCTATTGAGTCTTTTCCATGGTGTTCTGAAAGAGAATGGCTGTGTAGCAGAGGGGACACTACATGGGAAGAACTGAGCCTGGAGTGCAGGCCTGGATTAGCAAGAGTTGAGCAAGACATTTCATCTCCTGTCCTGGTATCGATTCATTTGTAGAGTGGGTGATTCGGACCTGGCTGCCTCTAAGAGGCTATTTCATCTCTCAGCTTTTATAATTCAATAAATGATGGGATTAATATTGCTACTATCAAATTATAGGTGGCATTATTTTGATTAGGTTACAATATCTTGGAAAAGAAGTATAGAATTCCATGTGCTACATGACAAATTGAAGAAATGTTTCACCAAATTTAGATTCATTTTTAAAGGAGCAGGGTAATCCTATCTAATAAAAGAGTAACATGCAAATTAACCATCACTCCAAGACAAAGATGGCCATGCCCATAGCCACAAGATGGTGGTGCCCAGTCCCCTCACCCCAGCTGTATCCACTGCTGCCAGGGACAGGCACTTTGCACCAGGTGTGTCCAGTCAGCTGTGGAGCCCCTGCTGGGCCATGTACGCTCACCAGCTCCCCCCCTTGCAGAAATTTCATGCACTGAGCCCCTAGTTTAATATATCAGAGATACTTTTATGCTAATATAAAATGTAAAAAAAAATCTGGAAAGAACAAAAAGTCACTTAACCAGAATCAAGTTCAAAATGAGTAATTAACAATATTAATTTTGAAAGCTATCATAAATAGTTGACATTAGAGAACTATAAGAAACTATTCTAGGATATTTATTATTCTTCAAACTCTTATTAGGGAAATGTTATAATTTTCATCCTTAGGTTTTAGTAAATTTTCAGAGAAGTGAGAGTCAAGAAGATGAAATATAGTAATGCACATTTTTAAAAGAGATTCCAAAAGAAT
>PVJC01029957.1:0-21548 GCA_004026665.1 Murina feae | reverse complement strand
CAGTTGGGGGGGACATAGGCCTGCAGGGGAGGACAGTTGGGAGGACCAGGCTGGCAGAAGAGGGCAGTTGGGAGGGACCCAGGCCTACAGGGAAGGGCAGTTGTGAGGGTCCCAGGCCTGCAGGGGAGGACGGTTGGGGGGGACCATCTGGCAGGGGGAGGGCTGTTAGGGGCAATCAGGCTGGCACAGGAGCAGTTAGGCATTAATCAGGCTGGCAGGGCAGTGGTTGGGGCAATCGGCAGGCGAGAGGTTGGAAGCCAGCAGTCCTGGATTGTGAAAGGGATGTCCGACTGCCTGTTTAGGCCCGATCCCACAGTTGGACATCCCTCAAGGGGTCCCATATTGGAAAGGGTGCAGGTTGGTCTGAGGGACACCACCACCATCCCCCACCCCCACTCCATGTACGAATTTCATGCACCGGGCCTCTAGTTATTTTATAAATATACAAAGCTAAGTAATTATGAGTTACAAAGTATCAAAATAGAATATTAGTTTTTGCATTATTTTTTTATCAATGATGAAGATAGAGTCCTGAGTGCTATTTTCTTCTAAAATGAGAGGGGAAATAAAAAGTTAAAATTTAGCAGACATATTTTTAATTATTTGAAAAATATTTTTATTATTGACTACATAACTAATAAAATATATTTTTAGATTAAAAGTATTCTCCAAATTGTATTTTGTTTTTACATTTTTATTTATTTTATTCTTTAATGTATTATAATGGGACTGAAATTATATAGAAAACCCAAAAAATGAAAGAGTGCCAGGATTTTTCTGGCCAGAATAATGTTTTAGAATTCTGCTGAATTGCTTTTGCTATATAAACCAGACCAACTAGACTATTATGGATTCTCCAGGTAATGACATTTTGTAGAGGACTTTTGTACTTCTTTTGGTTCAGTGAGGTCAAGAATTTTAAATTGGAATTGTAGAATTGGAAGGCATCCTCTTATTCATTTTATAAGTCCTGAGAAATCATGAGTTATTCAGTGTCACATAGTTAATAGAGAAGGTTGGATGAGAATCATGGCCTCCTGGCAGTAGTTCAGTGATCTTTGTAAAAGGCTCTTCAGGTTTATTCTCACCACCATCCCATTACGTGCAGTGTTCATAATTTATTGCATTAGGCCCAATTAGCAAATTGTAAGTTTATATTTAATTTTTTAGAGCTGAGGGAACATTTAAAATTAGTAGAATTAGAGATGTTGACACTGACAAAAAACATGGTATGGCAAGAAACATTTTGAAGAATCCTTGCCTAAGGTAGAAGATGTCCCTTGATTAGACTTTGACTTTGGTCCTGCTCTCTAAAAGGAACTCTGCTTATTATTCTCTAGGATCTTATTTTTGCCTTCTAGAAGATTCTTTCTTGCCCAGTTTCCTCCAAGTTGACTCTTACATGGACATTTGCAAATATGCTGTCCATGGAGACTATCTAACCTTTGTTTCCTACTTTCTGCTCATGCAATTTTGGCAGCTCGAAGTTTGTTGTAAGGGTCAAACAATCAAGGCTTATTAGCAAGATGTATGTTTTAGGCATGTTATTCCCTCAGAAACTTAGTTGGCTTCTGATCTATCTTTTTGCAGTTAATTCTATGTGCTAGTAATAGGGTGAGTACATGTCCCAGTTTGGCAAGGACAGTCCTAGTTTATTATCTCTTGTGAATGTTAAATAATAATTTACTCTTTTCACTCTAAATTATGCCAGTTTGGACAATTAGTGTTTTGATCATTCTATTCAAAAAATCCAAATTCCAAGCCTAGTAACTGCCTCCCTCCCTTCCTCTCTCCCTTCTTCCCTTTCTTCCTTCCTCTTCCCTCTCTCCCATTTTGAAATAGGTTTCATGGGAAGTTAACATACTTAATCTGAAGCAAGGCTGGCTTCCCTCTGTTTATCTGAGGAAACATGTAACAAGCCATATTTGCTCAAAAACTTTTTCAGTTTTTTGCTCTTACTGTGTGAAATTCAGAAGCACTCAACTTTTTAACCTTGGGAGCCCTCCTATTTCTGGATTCACTATTTCTTTCATTTCTGCTCTCAACTCTGTCAGTTCTTTCATTTGCTCATTTCTTTCTTATCAATTATGATAAATGCAGCAAGTAATACTGTTCTAATATTTCCTTTTCCATCTCATTTTCTTTATAGCTATAGACTTGATAGGCAAGTCTGCCTTTGAATCTCTCTCAGGCATTTTTTTAATTGAGGTATAATTTACACAGCTCTTAAGCATTCAGGTCAATAAGTTTTGTTAATTGTGTACACCTGTATAAACCACCACCCAAAATAACATATATCACATTTCCATTACTCCAGATGGGTGCCCCTTTCCAGTTAATTTCCCACTTTGCTCCTCTGGAGGCAACCACTTTTTGGCTTCTGTCACTATGGATCCCTTTTGGCAGGCAGTTTTTTAATGAAGTGTTTTGTAACAGCATGACATAACTATCATTCCATCCTTGACTCAGTTTCTTCATATCCTGCTGCCTGGCCACTAAGCTGTTACTAGATATTTTAGATTTTTTGTTTGGTCTGCACCCCACTTAAAGATAACATTTTTTATTTTAGTTATGGAATGCTAACTGCTATAATAAATGGACTCCAACAAATATAATAGCTTAAACCTAATTCAAGTGTATTTATTGTTAATGAAACAATGCATTGAAGGCATTCTTGACCTCCTATAACCTGAGCCTTTAGTCCTCAAGCAATTGAGGAAAGAGACTATGAATATACATGAATATACCTCACGTCAGGTTTTTGAAAAGCCTTAACCTGAGAACTGACATTCTTTTGGGGAGAACTATTCACAAAGCCACAACTGGTGCAAGAGGGGAGGATATGGAAATGTATACTCTTGCTGGGCAGCCACTTCTCAGAGATAGCTCCACACTGTGACACCACGGAAAAGCAAAGTTGGGACGATGTTAATAGTGTATAGGTTAAAAATTCCTTCTTTTTTATAGTGGTGTAGTATTCCATTGTGTAGATGTACCACAGTTTTTTAATTCATTCATCTGCTGATGAATACTTATATTGTTTCCAAATCTTTGCTATGATAAATTGTGAAAGAAAAAAAAAGTAAAAAAAAATAGTGTATAGGTTAATAAGGCTATTGTCACAGCTTTTATTTTGTTTTAATAACATAATGTCATATTGCTTTTGTTTTATGTCTTAATGTTGCTTCCTTTTCTTTGTGTTATATATTTTATGCTTTTTGAATAAACATTTTAGTATTTTAAACTAAAAAAAAAAATGATATGCTATCTCCAAGACAGAAATGTTCAAAACAAAAGCAACTTATTTTCCTTATCCTGATTATATTAAAATTATCTCTGGGCATCAAGAGATACAATTTAACTCTTAAAAGATAAGGTTCCCTGATATTACTACTTCTATTCAGTATTGTATCAGAAATTCTATCCAGCAGACTAGGATGGAAAAAAAACAAAACAAAACAAAAGTTGGAAAACTGAAAGGAAGGAAAAAATGGCCATTATTGGCAAATTATGTAATTGTTTATATAGAAGATTTTTATGACTCCACACTAAATTCTTAGAATTCACTAGAGTTTATCAAGGATTTTATATACAAAATCAACATAGGTAAGGCAATTACATTTCTATAGACCAGCAGCAACAACTGGGGCAAGAAATTATCCAATAAAAGAGAGTAATAATGGATTCCTACCTCACATTATACACAAAATGGTTAACTTATAAGTTATAAATTAATAATTATAATTAAGTTTAATTATAAAATTAGAAGCAGAACTCAGTAAAAAGTTGAAAAAAAATCTAACCTACCAAAGAAATGAAAACAAAATTGGAAGGAGTGCAGAAGCAAAGTGATGGTACAAACAACAGTGAGTTCATAGAAATTAGAAATGAGAGAAGTGAGTCAGATCAAATATATACTTAAAAGAGTAATTAAACACCATTAACATTAAAATATTATTGTTTATGATATGCCAGAATTGTACCATTTCTTAACTTTTTTCATCATGATGACAACCCAATTACTCACTCCTCTGTAGAGACCAAACACTTGGAAACCACCTGACTTACAAAAGAATTTATGATCACTTTCTGAGTTTAGGGAAGTTTATCAAAAAGGCTTAACTAAGATTTATCAAATGACTTTGTACAAACTACTATTTTACTTAGAGGCACCTTGTTTATTCCAATATACTTAGAAAGGGATGTTTAGAAACATTACTAATTTTAATACATATTTTCCAATATGTGATGTTTTAGATAAATTTTTATTTCAAATATGTTTGAAATGTATTTTTATCAAAGCCTGCAGCAATAAAAGTAGATCACTCAACTTAGGGGAAATGGTTGCCATTTAATCTAACTGACAAAGCCAGTCTTCAAACATATCTTTCAACTCAGACTTCTTTGTCAGTAAAGGTCCAACTTAATTTTTTAAGTTAAATAAATGTTAATGACATATTAACATATCTTTCATGGCAACCATCACACGCTGAATTCTAATTCTAATATAGATAAAGCACAGAGCCTTACCATGTGTTGCCTGGGTATATTAGATACTGTTGCTTTCAGTATTTTTTTGTGTGCTTGCTAAAGTATCCCAAAATTGATAATGATGCAATGATAATGATACTGAAGAGGTAAAGTCCTTAAGTAGAAATGCCTGCACTACTGCTTCATTCTATTATACATCTACTAGAGGCCCAGTGCATGGCCTGCGGAATCAGGCCAAAACTGGCTCTCCGACATTCCCCCAGGGGTCCTAGATTGTAAGAGGGCACAGGCCAGGCTGAGAGTCCCCACCAGTGCATGATAGGGATCAGAGAGGGCTCTCGGGAGGGCTCCAGGGTGTGTCCAACCCCATCTCGCTCAGCCATGATCAGCTAGACCCCAGCAGCAAGCTAACCTACTGGTCGGAGTGTCTGGCCCCTGATGGTCAGTGCACATCATAGCAACTGGTTGACCATGGTGGTTAGTGCACATCATAGTGAGCAATTGAGCGGTCTTAGCATATCATTAGTATATTACGCTTTGATTGGTTGAATGGCTGACTGGATGACTGGACACTTAGCATATTAGGCTTTTATTATACAGGACTAGAGGCCCGGTGCACAAAAATTTGGGCACTCGGGGAAGGGGGGGACGTCCCTCAGCCTGGTCTGTGCCCTCTCACAGTCTGGGACCCCTTGGGGGAAGTTCACCTGTTGGCTTAGGCCCATCCCCGGGGGATAGAGCCTAAGCTGGCAGTCAGACATCATTCTGGCAGCCCTGGGGTCCTCGGGGGATGTTCACTTGCCAGCAGAGAACAGGCCTAAGCTGCAGTTTGACATCCTTAGCGCTGCTGAGGAGGCAGGAGAGGCTCCCTCCATCACCGCTGTGCTGGCAGCCATCAGCCTGGCTTGTGGCTGAGCAGAGCTCCCCCTGTGGGAGCACACTGACCACCAAGGGGGCAGCTCCTACATTGAGCATCTGCCCCCTAGTGGTCAATGTATGTCATAGTGACCAGTCATTCCCAGTTGTTCTGCTATGAGGGCAATTTGCATATTACCCTTTTATTATATAGGATAAAGGCCTGGTGCATGGGTGGGGGCTGGCTGGTTTGCCCTGAAGAGTGTCCTGATCAGGGTGGGGGTCCCACTGGGGTGCCTGGCCAGCCTGGTGAGGGGCTGAGGGCCATTTTCAGGCTTACCACACCCCCTTCAGGATTGGGGGGGCCCTACTGGAGTGCCTGGCCAGCCTCGGTGAGGGGTTGAGGGCCATTTTTAGGTTGGCCACACCCCCTTCAGGGTGGGGCTCCCCACTGGGGTCCCTGACCAGCCTGGGTGAGGAGTTGATGGCTGTTTTCAGGCTGGCCACAGCTGCAGCCTGGAAGCAGGTATCTGGGATTTATTTATCTTCTATAATTGAAATTTTGTAGCCTTGAGCGGAGCTCAGGGCCAGCAGGGCAGGCTGAAAGCTTGGCTTCCTCTGTTGCTGGGGGCAATTCAAGCCTCCTGCTCGGTCCAGCTCCGTGGCCACTGCCATCTTAGTTGGGTTAATTTGCATATCTGATCCTGATTGGCTGGTAGGCATGGCTTAATGGATGTAGCAGAGGTTTGGCAATTTGCATGTTCCTCTTTTATTAGATTAGATCAGCGGTTTCAACCTGTGGGTCGTGACCCCTTTGGCGGTCAAACGACCCTTTCACAAGGTTCGCCTAAGACCACCCTGCATGTCAGATATTTACATTACGATTCATAACAGTAGCAACATTACAGTTATGAAGTAGCAATGAAAATAATTGTATGGTTGGGTCACAACATGAGAAACTGTATTTAAAAGGCCAGAAGGTTGAGAACCACTGGATTAAATGATACACTAGCATGGACACACATATTCCATTTCATCCTTATTGCAGTCCTTTGATTAAAGGAAGATATAGATTTGCATCCTTGAGGGTTTTTATGATTCATGGAAATGCACTAGACAGGATTAGTGAGTGGTATGCATTTCTTTTGGAAAGTGGGAAAAGAGTGATTGTGAAGGAGGTCACGATGCAATGATACTTTAGCTGCAGGTATAATCCCAGAATATTCAGTAATAGGAAGAATGGAAGCTTAGCATCTAGACTTTATTGCCTTAACCCTACCAGACTACTGTACTGATTTTTCAGTAATTTCCGAATCTGCCGCTATACTGCTGTACCTAATTTTCGGTACTTTGCCTAATACGTAAAAAAAATGCGTCACAAACTGAAAATAACCAACCAATCATGGTCAAACCTCATGGTTAGCCATTGCAAATGTCTGCCCCCATGTGTTTGAATTGACTTTGTGTGGTTTAAGGGACAGTTAGGGTCAGGGCCTCAGGTCTGGTAGGGTTAAAACTATCTGTGCTTCCATGGTTGGTGTGACTCCTTTGAGTATAGTCCCATGCACCAAAAGGTCACCCATTGGATTCCCAGTAAAGGTACATGCCCAGGTTTTGGGTTCAATCCCCAGTAGGAGGCATGGAGGAGACAGTTTTTCCATGCTTCACTTTCACATCAAATTTTCTCTCTGTCTTTCCCTCTCGCTTCTTCTCTCTCTAAAATGAATAAAAGCATATTTTTTTAACAAAGCAAACATTAGTTTATTGAGTCATTCATTTTACAAATACTTACTAAGCATCTATTATGTGATCAGCACTCTGCCAGATATTTTATTTTATTTTATTTTATTTTTTTTATTGCTTAAAGTATTACATTAGGGAGGTGGGGGGGGAAGGGCAAGGGGAAAAAAATGAAGATCTATCTATCATTTGTTGTAATACTTATCTATCATTTGTTGTAATACTTTAAGCAATAAAAGCATATTTTAAAAACACTATCTGTGCCCACATATCTTCTGGAAAGACCTCATATAGCTTCAAATATCCCTCAATTTGTGGACCACTGATATAGAAGATAAACAGAGCAGATCCATCTATATAATAAAAGGCTAATATGCAAATCAACCGAACAGCAGAATGACTGGCTGAATGACTGGTCGCTATGACATACACTCACCATCAGGGGCCAGACACTCAACACAGAAGCTGCCCCCAGCCCACAGGCCCCAACCGACGGTGGTAGGGGCAGGGCTGGTGAGTGGACGGTGCCAGGCCAGCCAAGGCAGGTGCAAGCAGGGGCCCCTGATCACCCTGCAGGTCGCTTCGCAGAGGGAGGTGACCAGCGGTGGCAGTGGGGGGCGGGGTGAATGGGGGCCCCAATCACCCCACCAGTCACCCCACAGATCAGCCCTAATTGCCGGCCAGGCCCAAGGACCCTACCTGTGCATGAATTTCATGCACTGGGCCTCTAGTCATATATATAATTGTAGATTCAATATTCCCAAACTAATGATGTAAAACCAGGGTTTAGAGGTTAAGCTTTTTTAAAATAAAATACAGCTAGAATCTGAATATTGAAAGGACATGGTGTGTGTCTAGGTTTAGTAAAGTTGCTGGACCTCAAAGCTAAAGAAAGACTTCTTTGAGGAGCCTGACAAATAGGTTGAGTTATTTTTAAGTGGGAAATTATGTCAGTCTCAGATTTCATTCATTGTAAGAAAATGGAGTCTACTTAAAAGATTTTCAAAAAAATACTAGGTATTTATTTCTACCCATTCAAGTTTAAGTAAGACAAAAGGGAAATAGTTTTAAATTTAAAATTTTTTTTCAAAAATTATTCCTTTGTTGTCCTTTCTTAATTTCTTTCCTTTCCTTTCCTTTCCTTTCCTTTCCTTTCCTTTCCTTTCCTTTCCTTTCCTTTCCTTTCCTTTCCTTTCCTTTCCTTTCCTTTCCTTTCCTTTCCTTTCCTTTCCTTTCCTTTCCTTTCCTTTCCTTTCCTTTTTCTTTCTTTCTTTCTTTCTTCTTTCTTTCTCCTTCTCCTGCTCCCCTTTCTCCTCCTACTCCTCCTCCTCCTTCTCCTTTTTGCATGTGCTTGTGCAATTTTTCCAACACCATTTATTGAAAAGACTGTCTTTATTCCATTGTATGCTCTTGCCTCCTTTGTCAAATATTAATTGAGCATAATGGTTTGGGTTGGTTTCTAGGTTCTAGGTTCTGTTCCATTGATCTGTATGCCTATTCTTATGTCAGTACCAGGCAGTTTTGATTACAGTGACTTTGTAGTATAACTTGATATCTGGTATTGTAATTCCTCCACTTTTGTTTTTTTTCTCAGTGTTGCTACTTGAGGTCTTCTTTGCTTCCATATAAATTCTTGTAATGTTTGTTCTAGATCCATGAAATAGGCTGTTGGTATTTTAATGGGGATTACATTGAATCTATAGATTGCTTTGGGTAATGTGGAAATTTTAATGATGTTAATTTTACCAATCCATAAACATTGTATAAACAATATATCTTCCTCTATCTCTTTTTTCAATGGCCTGTAATTTTCTGAGTACAGATCTTTTACCTTCTTAGTTAAGCTTATTCCCTAGTATCTTAATTTTTTTTATTGCAGTGGTAAATGGGATTATTGTGTGTGTGTGTTTTTTTCACTTCTCTTTCAGATAATTCATTATCCTATATAATAAAGAGGGAATATGCAAATTGACCATCACTCTGGTCAATTTGCACCCATAGCTGAGGCTAATTCCCATAATGAGCCTTAAGGAGCAATCAGCAGGGACCTGAGGCTGCGCGCCCACCCACCTCCTGCATGGGGCTTGACAGGGGACCTCAGGTCATGCCTTCCAACCGCAGGGCTTGACAGGAGACCTTAGGCTGCTCCCTCCACCCTGGCACCAGGCCAGAGGAACTCAGGCTGCACCCTCTTCCCTGGTGCCAGGCTGGGGGACCTCAGGCCATGCCCCCCACCCTGGCCCCAGGCCAGGGGACCTGAGGCTATGCCCCCCACCCAGCGGGACTTGATGGGGCCCTCAGGTGTGCCCTCCACCCTGGTGCTGGGCCAGGGGACCTCAGGCTATACCGCCCACTCCAACACCAGGCCAGGGGACCTCAGGCTGTGCCCCCTGCCCCGGCGCCAGGCTGGGGGATCACAGGCCACTCCCTTCGCCCAGCGGGGCTTGATGGGGGACCTCAGGCCGTGCCCCCTTGCCCTGGCACTCAGAGGACCTGAGGCTGCACTCCTCCACCTGGCAGGGCTTGACAGGGTGGGACCGGTTGGGTCTGGATCTAACCCAATGAAGGGGGGCCATCCAGGTTTGGGTCCTAAGCAATTTTGAGGTCCACGTGGGTTGTTGAAGACTTGACTCTGGGTTCCATTGTGCACCCCAGACTCTGACAGGAGGAAGATTTTCATATATGTTTTACTAATTTTCTTTAATCTCTGATACTTCTATTATAGAGAAAGAGCAAATAGCAATATTAAAATATTTCTTCGAATTAATCCCCTTTTAATGTGCATGAATTTCGTGCATTGGGCCACTTGTTAAAAATACATCAAGTCCTGGGTGTTATTTTGTATCCTGCTACATTGTGATTTTATTTATTAAATCTACTAATTTTTTATTGATTATTTAGGATTTTCTATGTATAATATCATGACATCTGCGAATAATGACAGTTTTACTTCTTTCTAGTTTGGATGCTTTTTATTTTTTTCTTCTTGTCTGATCACTGTGGTTAGGACTTCCAGCACTATGTTAAATAAGAGTGGTGAAAGCAGACATTTCTGTCTTGTTCCTTTTCTTAGGGGAAATGGTTTTAGTTTTTGTCCACTGAGTATGATGTTTGCTATAGGTTTGTTATATATGTCCTTTATTATTTTGAAGTATGCTCCCTCTATTACCATCTTTCTAAGAGTCTTTATCAAAAAATGGTGCTGGATTTTTACACCATACACAAGAACAAACTCAAAATGAATAAAAGGTGTAAATGTAAGCTGTGAAATCATGAAAATCTTCGCAGAATCCATAGGCAGCAAAATCTCAGACATTTCTCATAGCAATATGTTGTCTATACATCTCCTAAGGCAAAGGAAATTAAGGAGAAAATTAACGAATGGGACTACATCAAAATAAAAAGCTTCTACACTGCAAAAGAAACTGTCAGCAAAATGAAAAGAGAGCCCACTGTATGGGAGAACGTATTTGCCAATAATATATCCGATAAGGGGTTAATTTCCAAAATATATAAGGAACTCACACAACTTAACAAAATGAAGACAAACAATCTAATTTAAAAATAGGCAAAGGACCTAAATAGAGACTTCTCCAAAGTGAGTATACAGATGGCCAAGAGACATATGAAAAAAAATCACTAAACATTAGAGAGATGCAAATTGGAAGGACAGTGAAGTATCACCTCACACCTTTCAGAATGGCTATCATCAACAAATCAAGAAACAGCAAGTGATGGCGAGGATGTGGAGAAAAGGGAACCCTAGTACACTGCTGGTGGGAATGCAGATTGGAGCAGCCACTACGGAAAACAGTATGGAGGAAACTGTTTAATATATAAAAATTAATAATATAACTCCCATTTGACCCAGTGATCTCATTTCTAGCAATATATCCTAAGAAACCTAAAACAGTAATCAGAAAGGATCTATGCACCCCTATGTTCATAGCAGCACAATTTACAATAGCTAAGAGTTGGAAACAGCCTAAATACCCATCAGCATATGAGTTGATAAAAATCTGTGGTACATCTATACAATGGAATACTATGTAGCAGTAAAGAAGAAAGAACTCTTTCCATTTGCAGCAACATAGATAGACCTGCAGAGCATTATGCTAAGGGAAATAAGCCAGTTAGAGAAAGATAAGTATCACATAATTTCACTCATATATGGAATCTAATGAACAGAATAGATCCAGAGATATAGAAGCATGGAGCAGACTGAGGAATTTCAGATGTAAGGCTGGGGTCTGGGGGTAGGTGGGGAGTGATTAACTGGGGAACATAGATGGCTATATGCATAGCCTATGGGCACAAACAGTAGAGTGGTGAAGGCTTGGGAAGGTTGGATTCAGAGTAGAGGGACTGCATGGGGGGAAAGGGGAGCACCTGTAATATTTTCAACAATAGATACATTTTTTAAAAAGAAAGAAAACATATCATGTGAATGCTACTGTAAAGTAATTCTGCAGCAGTAATAAGACTTGGACATGTATTTTAAATTATTCCTTTGCATCTTTGAGGCACTACTAACTAAAGATGTACTTGGAGCTTCTAGAATGGGATCCAGCAAGACTTTGACTTTTTTTTTCACCATCTGTAATAGACTTTGACAGATGGACTATTAGTTCAGGTAATACTACCTATGAGAACTGATCTAGTTCTCAGGCCTTTGGGCTTTCCAAGAAGCAGGAAAGGATCATGATCTTTTCAACAGTCTCTTCATTGATGGGAAGGATCTGAGACAAGATGTTTGAGAAGATCAACCACATAAATATACTAGTGTTGCATACAAGTTTGACTATTTGATCACAAAGATGAATCACTGAGTGTTCAAAGTTAGGTCATAATGAAGAATCTTGGACATAGACTCTGCTGATAGTGCGAATGCAAAAATCTTCTTTCAAAACAGTTAACTTCGTTTTTTTCCAGGCAAAACAAACCAAATCTGTAAAAGACCTCGTATGCTTGAGTTTGAAAAATTCTGACTATGTTTGGGTTGGTGAGAAAAGTAAACTATATCACCCCTCTCACTTTGGAACAAAACTACCTAATTTTTGTGCTATAGTAAAAATTTTCTCTCTCATTCCTTTTTGAGAAGCCATCTAAATAGGTTTATAATATATGTATTTTTTCCCAGTTGTAAAGAGATTCATATCTAAACTAGGTTTTCTTCTGCCTGTACTCTGGTACTTTTATTCTTAACTTCTGTGGTTGACAGCAGCAGATGAGAAAAGTATAAATCTGTAAGAAGTTTATCTGCAAGAGTGTTAACAGTGTTCTTTGCTACAGATACTGCAACCAGGCTATTGGATAGGCAGGCCATGAACTGGGTTCTTGTGTTTGTTTGCCCAGAGGATGCCAATTCATATTCAAAGACCAAATAGACTTGCCAAGTAGATAATGCAGTTTTATTAATTTTACTTCCCTCAGAAGAAAATAAGCATGGTATAGCAACTTATTGAGAAGAAAGTGCCTATCTAATATAATAAAAGTGTAATATTGAAATTAACCGTTTCTTTGGGACACCTAAGCCATGCCCATCAGCCAATCAGAGTGGCTGTATGCAGATTAACCCAGCCAAGATGGAGGCCGGCCAGCCACAGACAGCAGCCTATGGGGCTTGGCTGCTTCATGGTCACTGGTGAGATCATAGAGGAGTTAAGACCCCTCCTGCTTGCTGTCCCGAGGCCAGGTGGGCTTGGCTGCTTTGTGGTCACTAGGGGGGATGATCGGGGAGGAGTTAAGGCCCACCAGCCATGGGACAGCACCCAGATGGGGCTTGGCTGCTTAGTGGTTGCTGGGGGGGAGATCGCAGAGGAGTTAAGGCCCACCAGCCATGGGACAGCATGCAGGTGGGGCCATGGGACAGCACATAGGCGAGGGTTGGCTGCTTTGTGGTCGCTGGGGTGAGATTGGAGAAGCAGGAGTAGCCAGCCAGACACTCTGAAGAGAGATCTGAGAAGCAGGCACAGCCTGCCACACACCGCGTCTCTGGGGCGAGGTCTCAGAAGCAGGCAAGGTCGGCCATACTGCCTCACTGGGATGAGATCCTGGGGAAGCAGGCGAGGCTGGCCCATCACGTCACTGGGAGGAGATCCCAGAAGCAGGCAAGGCCAGCCACTCTGTGTCTCTGGGGCAAGATCTGAGAAGCAGGCACAGCCAGCCATGTTGCCTCACTGGGGCAAAATTAGGGAAGCAGGCAAGGACAGCTGCGTCACCTGGGTGAGATTGGGGAGCAGGCTAGCATGACCGGCAGGCAGCACCCAGCCCTGGCCACAACTCAAGGGAGATAACAACATGCAGGCGAGGCCAGTAGCCTGAGAAATCAACACAGAGGGGTACCTGCTTCAAGCCTCCATGGTGTGTCTGGGGGCAGGCCCCCAGCAGACAGACAGACACACACACACATACACACACAGGGCAACTGCTCTGAGCCTCAGATGTGGCTGGGGACAGTCCCCCAAGGGGGACACACACACATACACATGCAGGATGCCTTCTCTGAGCCTCCACAGTGCAGCTGGGGGCAGGACCCCAGAGGACACACACACAGACACACACCTGTCAGACTGGGGCCATCAGTAGGACATCCACTGAGGGGTCCCAGACTGTGAGAGAGGCAGCCTGGGCTGAGGGACTCCCGAATTTCGTGCACCGGGCCCCTAGTAAGGAAGTACAAACCAATCCAGAGAAACTTATAGGAATCTAGGGGTGGGGGGAGGGGAAACTGGAGTCTTTTTTAGCCCAGGATTAACAAAGAGCTCAGGGGTGTTTTGTTTGCTACATATGTTAGTATACATGATGAAGGATGAAGAAATACTTGATTTGAACAAGTTGCCTTAACCCAAATATGCTATGTCTCTTGGACTTGCTATGATAATTTGGATAAAATTTATCAGAAATTGTAGAAACAACTGATCAAAGAATTATTAATGAGTTTAGGGCTCTATTCCTCACCAGAGAGAAACTGTCCATCCTTCAGTAAGGTGAGAAGAGACCAGAAGCAAGAGAGGACGGGGACACACTGGCTAGTAGTGTTACTAATGAAGAGGGTGGAAGAGGGTGGAAGAGATGCAGATGAGGGGAAAATGAGAAAGTAGTACAAATAAGAGGGCCTCAAATTCAATCTGCTCCTAATACTGATGAGCCCAGAAAAATCAAAAAAGTAATAGGAACAAACAAAGAAAAAAAACAATGAAACATTTTAAGTGAATAAGGAAATAACATTTGCTGACAAAAGGAATTTGGTTCACAATACCCACCAATGTAGAAATCCATTGTGAAAAATACTGAGGAAAAGTATAGAAGTGTCAAGCTTAGTAAATCAAAAGAAAGAGTTGAAGAAGAGAACAAAGTTGACAAGAAGGTCATAAGAAGAGTTAAGGGTTATGGAGAAACCAGAAGAGAAGCCACCAAAAAGCAGGCAAAGATAGAGGCCTGCTTTTTAGGGTTGGAGTGGTGATGACGAGAAATTTGTTCTGTCTGTTTTCAGGTCCTGATATAGAAGTCTGAAGAATCAGATATTGAAGATATAGAGAATAAAATTAGTGATGTTAGGAAGAAGGAGAGAATGAGATAAATGAACAACAATGAAGTGGAATAAGTAAGACAAAGAAGTTACAAAAGAAAGAAAGCCAAGTAGGAAACCTAAGAGTCTTTGGATTCCTGTCTTTAGCAAAGGAAAAGGAGCTTGTGTTGTATTTGCTCAAAAGTCAAAGCTAAATACTTCTTACTCTTGTTTTGAAAACCTTGGTTATGATTAAGTGGGCCAAAGTAAAAAGAAAAAAAGAGTTAGCTTTGAAACAGTTAGGTTACAAGAGTCTTGTGCTTAAAGGATCAATGCAACTCCAGACAAAAGTAATCATATATCTAACTCCCTTCTTTCCCCATCACAAAATATATTCAAATGAGAGTGGATTATAAAAATTTTCTGATCCTGTTTCCAACATGAATGTTTTGGTACTAAATCCATTTCTTTATTTTACTGCCAAGTTATAGAGTACTTATCCCATTATTAGAAGTTCTTGACTTGCTTACTATACAGAATGCACTAACGGAATTGCTCAGATTTTTAATGTATTTAATAATTCCACAGAGAAAGTATATGATAGAGCAACTCTAATAAATAACAAGTGGTTTTGAATTCAGATGGTCAATAATAAGCTTATACCCCTCTTTTTCTTTTTCTTTTTGTTAATCCTCACTAGAGGATATTTTTTCCATTGAATTTAGAGTGTAAGGGAGTGAAGAAGTGTAATGAGGAGAGAGAAAGAGAGAAAGAAGCATTGATGTGAGAGACCCACATCAGTTGGTTACCTCCTGCATGCATCCCAACTGGAGTGTGGAACCTGCAACCCAAGTAGTGATCTTAGCTGAAATCAAACCCAGGACCCTTTGGTGAGTGTGGCCAGCTCACTAACCACTAAACCACACTGGCCAGGGTATATCCCACTTTTAATAAAAGTAGAACACTTAAAAACATTTAACAAATTACATGAAAGTCTCTATATTAAAAATAACATTACTGAACAAAAAAAAAACTAAAGAAGATTTGAATAAGTGAAGAGAGATGACATGTTTATGGATTGGCAGAATTAGATGACAGTTCTCTCCAAATTGATCTATAAATTCAACATTATCCCTATTTAATTCTATAGGATTTCTTTTCCCCCAAATTGAAAAACTTATTCCAAAAGTTATATGGAAGTGTAAAAGATTGAGAATATCCAAAACAAATTTAAAATCTTAGCTGGAGGATTTGACTTCATAACATAACCATAATGCTACAATGACTATGATCCCACTGTAAGGATCATAAATAGATCAATGAATAGAAAGACCAGAATAGACCCACAGTTTATGGTAATTTGATTTTCAGTGAGATCCAAAGCAACCCAGTGGGGAAAAGAAAGTTTTTTAAATAAATAGTACTGGAACTACTGGATATTTGTATTGAATAAAAAAAATTCTCAATTCCTATCTTGCTCCATACATAAAAATTGTGTGATAGATTAAATGTGAAAGCTAGAACCAGAAAGCTTTTAGAAAAAAAATCAGAGAATATCTTCATGACTTGGGGGTAAGCAGAGATTTAAATGCAAAAAGCAATAACCATAAGAGAAAACAAAATTATAGACTAGACTTTATTAAAAAACAAAATAAAATATATATGCCTATCAAAATCACCATTAAGAAAAGCCACAAACTGGGAAAAAATATGTGCAAAGTATATATTTGTCAGAGGGCTACATAGATTTTAAAAATTTTGCAACTTTATAAAAAACAATCCAAAATAAAAAAGGGAGGGTAGGGGAGAAATTATTTGAAAAGCTACTTTATAACATAAATACTCCACAGTAGGAGATATTGAAGCAGCCACTAAGCATGTGTTCAGCATCATTAATCAGGAAAATGCAACTTCAAATGATACTGAGATACCCATGAGCATGACTACGATTAAATAGATTGATAACAACAAGTGTTAGTAAGGATGTTGAGTGACTGAAATTCATACACTCTGTTAGATGGTACCACCTATAAGGAAAAAGATCTAGAAATTTCATATAAAGTTAAACATATAGTATGTGATGACCCAGCAATTCTACTTCTAGGTATTTACACAGAAAAAAAGAAAATGTAACTACACACACACAGACAGACACACACAGACGTTCATAAGACATACATAGTATGTATACATGTAGCTTTGTTCTTACTAGCCAAAAACTATAAATAGCCCAGATGTTCGTTAGTAGAGAATGGGTAAACAGACTATAGTGTACTCATAAAATAGAATTCTACTCAGAAATAAAGAGAAACAAACTACTGATCCCTGTAACACATTGATGAATATATTAAACTAGCTAAAGAAGTCTTATACAAAAGAATGCATACAGCCCTGGCTGGCCTGGCTGGTGGTTAAAAGTATTGGCCCATGCACCGAGAACTCCATTGCCAGTCAGGGGCTTTGAACCTGGGTTGTAGGTTCCATCCCAGCCCCAGTTGAGGCATGTATAGGAAGCAACCAATCAATGTGTCTTTTTCACATCTGTTTCTCTCTCTCTTTCTTCCCTCCACTCCTTCCTTCCACTGAAAATCAGTGGGAAAATATCCTCAGGTGAGGATTAAGAAAATAATAATAATACAGTATTACTCCATTTTTATGAAGTTCTAGAACAAGCAAAATTTATCTGGGAGGGACAGAGTCAAACGAGTGGGATGGAGCAGGGAATGACTGGCAAAGATTATGAAGAAACTTCTTTTGGAATGAGGTAATGGTTTGGGTTACAAGATATATGCATTTGTTAAAACTCATGGACTGGTATACTTAAGATTTGTGCATGTCATCTTATGTAAATTTCACTTAAAGAATTGAAAAAGGAGCTTTAAAAAATATCACAAGAAGATACTGTTTTATATCCACAAGATTGGGAAAAGTTTGTTGGCAAGGAGGTGGAGCATCCTGTCTTCTCTTACCCTGTTACCGGTTAAAGAAATTGGATAAAAAATATAAAACAATTTTTCATTATGTAACAACTTTTATATATACCAACCCAGAAATTTCACTCTGAAACATAGAAACACTTGCAAATGTACACAGAGAAATGAATGACAATGTTCCAGAACACTAGAAAGAATTCAGATATCCATCAACAAGAGAAGTCATAAATTGTGCTATATTCAAACATAGCAGATTAGTGAATCTCATGAGCATATAATAATACTCCCAATATGAGTCCAACCAATATAAATTCCACCCAAAATATTGCAAAGGTAAACATTATATTAACATATATGTAGGATAAAGAAGTAAAAAAATTCAGGGTCATTGGGGGAAAGGAATGGCAAGGATTGGAAATGGAATGGGAAGAGCCATATAGGTAACTTCAAAGTTACTACTACTGGTTTATTCCCTAAACTGAGTAGTGGGAATAAAGGTGTTCATTTTATTGTACTTTTTTTAAACTTACACATATGTTGCAATATTGATTGGTATATATTCAGTATTTAATAATAATTTAATGAGAAACAAATTATACATTTTAAAATTAGATAATCTTTAAGAATTCTTCATTTGAAACCATATGATATGCAAGACATAATAAGTTGGCTTTCTGATATCGCTAATTAGGTCATTTATTCAAGTGTTTATCAAACGCCTTTACACAGCTTGATAGGGATGACATTGGTTAAGCTATTATTTGGAGGCTATTGATTTGTTAACTGTATCTTTAAAAGGAAATAGAAAAACTACTGAAACCTAAAATGGCTGTGGTCTTATATAGGCCTCACTGCTAGTCCAGGAGGCTTCTGAATGCACTTATGAATTAAAATGTCACTTGAACTGATCATAGACCAATTATTAAAGTACCTTTAATCAGGTCATGGAGTACGTCTCCCACAATTTATTTTCTTGAAAGTTAGCTATAATAAAAATTTTCAGGTTCTGTGACTAACAGATATTACTGTTCTTCTGTTGTATCTTAAACATTTAAAGTATTTACAGATTTTTTTATTTTAACATTTCTTGCAAAATTTGTGAACATTTTTCAGTAAATCAACTTGTCAGGAAATAAAGGTTGAACTCTATAGCTATATGTGGTCCTAAATTTGTAGTAAAGACTCTTTATTAGTATTCAAATATTTCTTTGAATGCCATATAATAAATTCATAGTGCTAGATATACAGCAAGATAACAATCTAGTTGCCTATATGAAGTATTTGAATATACACAGTTGTAATTCCAGTGCCTTATTGCTTCATCACAGGAAGTGCCAGAGTTTTGAAATATTTTGTAAGAGAAGTACTCTACTTGCATCAATTCTACTTGCATCTCATAGGAACGACCAAGAATTTTATGCCAATTTAATCCTAAGTATTGAGATTAGGATTCTAAATGACATTTAATAGTATGATTTATTTTCTTTTTAAAAATATATTTTTATTAATTTCAGGGAGGAAGGAAGAGGGAGAAATAGAAACATCAATGATGAGAGAATCATTGGCTGCCTCCTGCATGCTCCCCACTGGGGATCAAGCCTGCAACCTGGGCATGTGCCCTTGACCAGAATTGAACCTGGGACCCTTGAGTCCACAGGTCAAGGCTCTATCCACTGAGCCAAACTGGCTAGTGCTTATTTTCTATCTTAAACTTTATAGGGCACAAAACAAAACCTTATCCTTTCATATTGCTTTTTATTTTTAAAGCATCTGAGTGGTGATAAAAATCTAAACTTAAGAATGGTCAGATGATTTATGATATTTCATTTCTTTTTCAAAGGATTGGGGTGTCACCAGTAAGCCTATTAGAATTGTAGGTTTAAAGTTTCTCAATTTTAAAAAAGACCAGCTGCATAAACAAGTGTGTTAGCTTTGTAATTTAATTCTATGTGATTTTTTTTAATACTTCAAAGTACCACAGGATGCATTTATTCTTAGGTCATAGATACTTGTTCATGTCACTGTGATCTCATACTTTCAAGTACACTTTATAATCTTCTAAAAATATTAATATGTTTTTATTGTGTTTTTTAAAACCTCAAGACACTTATCTTTTTGTCTACCTAAATCTGTCTTTCTTCATGGTTTGACCGCCAACAGAAGTGGAATGTGGATAAACCAGATGAAGACTACTTAAAAAACTGGTATCCTGCATTTAAGGATGGATAATGAAATTATCCTTGAGAATGTGCCATAAGCACCTTAAAGCTATTTTCTATTAAACTTTTAAATTTGGGATAATTTTAAATCCACATGCAGTTATAAGAAATAATATGCATTTCATGTGCCATTTATATTTTCCCCCAAACAAAGGCAACCAAAGCAAAAGTAAGCAAGTAGGACTACATCAAATTAAAAAGCTTCTGGATAGCAAAGGAAACCATCAACAAAATGAAAAGGCATCCTATGGATGGGAGAAAATATTTGTGAATCAATATTCCAAAAGGAAATAATATCCAAAATAAACAAAAGACTCATACAACTCAATAAAAGGACTCAAATAGCTCAATTTTAAAATGGGTAAATGACCTGAATAAACAGTTTTTGAAAGAAGATGTACAAATGACCAATAGGCACATGAAACTAATAACTAATCATCAGGAAAATACAAATCGAAAGCACAGTGAGATATCACCCCACACCTGTTAGGGTGGGCTATTATAAAAAGCCAAGATAACAAATGCTGGTAATGCTGTGGGTAAAAGGGGACCCTTGTACATGGTTTGTAGGAATGTAAAATGGTATAGCCATTATGGAAAACTGTATGGGGATATCTCAAGATATTAAAAATAGAACTACCATCTGATCTAGCAATTCCATCCTGGGAATATATCCAAAGGAAATGAAACCATTATCTCAAAGACAAATCTGTACTCCTATGTTCATTGCAGCATTATTCACAATAGCCAAGATTTGGAAACAACCGAAGAGTTTACCAAGAAATGAATTTAACAACAAAATATGGCATGTGCAACAGATTGATGATTTCAGAGGGAAGAGGGGATAGAGGTGGGGAGACATTAACCAAAGGAGTTATATGCATACTAGTGGCTGGTGCACAAAATTTGTGCACAGTGAAAGAGAATTAATTAGAGGAAATATTTTAATATTGCTATTTGCCTCTGACACTGAAAGTGTCAGAGATGAAAGGAAATTAGTAAAATGTATATGAAAATAATATATAAATTTATTAATAAGTAAACAATAACAGAATGATATGACAACAAAGACATGACATAAAAACAACAAAAACGTGAAATAAAAATAGCAAAAACATGATATAAAATCCACATTGATACAAACAATGACTGATAAATTATTAAATTTATTCTAATATCTCCCTGTACACCACATTAAGAGTGAAAACATTTTCAGAGTGCTTGACTAATTTCCCTTGTGATGAAGTATTTACAACTGTAATGTCAAACGCTCTTCAAACTCAAGAGAAAGCAACATATAATTGACCATGTGCGAAAACGGGTTCAGGTAGAAGTATTCCTACTTTGTCTAGAGTTTGTCCTTGTGATTTATTAATAGTCATTGCAAATGCTGGCATCATGGGAAACTGTCGTCGAATTAATTTAAATGGGAGGCCAGTGTCAGATGGGGACAAATCAATTCTTGGAATCAGAACAATCTCTACCTCCACAGATCCTGTTAATACTTCAGCTTCAATTACGTTAGGTCGTAATCTTTTGATAATAAATCTAGTACCATTACAAAGACCCCATTTACTATTAAGATTTCTCAATAGCATGTTGATTGCACCCACTTTCGATTTTAATTTGTGACACGGCATTTCCAAAGGAGTAATACTATTAAGAAATTTGATAGGGAAATTTTCCTTTTCAGTATCATCTGTTGAGTTAAAGGAATCATCACTCAAATATGTGTGAAAATCTCCATAGAGTATATCCAAAATTTCTTCATTTAATTTTTGAACATGCTCATTTTTTGGA
>PVJC01029956.1:0-21519 GCA_004026665.1 Murina feae | reverse complement strand
TACTAGGTACAGATTTTAAAAGAAGTCAGAAAAGAAAAAAAGATAAATAATAGTGGATAATTAGGCAGGTAGATAGATAGGTATTAAAACAGTGGCAGTAAGTAGAGAAGAATGTATGGCAAAGGTAGGATAAGAGAAAAAGAGGGAGGGAAGAAAAGTTATAAAGGGGGAACTGGTAGAGCTTAAAAGGAGAATGGGAAGAAGGAAGGAATGAGGGAGGGAGCAAAGCAGGTCAGAGGGAGGAAGTGAAGAAAAAAATTAAGGTGGGAAGGAAGGAAAAGGGGAGGGTGGGCAGGGGTAAAGATAAAGGAAAGAAAGAATGTGGGAAGGGAAGGAGGGTAGTAGAAAAATGGGAAGAATGATGATGGAACAGAAGTAGGAAATAAGGAGGAAAGAAAAATTTATAAATGATGAGTCAGTAGGAAAAAGTGTTAAATAAAGGAGAAAAATTGTGTGAGAAGAAGAAGCCGATAAGGAAGTCAAATACAATTGTGCATGAAGGGGATAAGATTAAAAAAGAAAGTTAATATGGGTGACCAGGCTGGCAGGGGAGAGCAGTTAGGGGGATCAGGCAGGCAGGCAGAGTGGTTAGAACAGGCAGGCAGGTTAGCGGTTAAGAACCAGAGGTCCTGGATTGTGAGAGTCCCCAAGAACTCCATATTGAGAGGGTGCAGGTTGGGCTGAGGGACCAACCCCCCCCTTGCCCCCCCCATACACAAATTTCATGCACCGGGCCCCTAGTAAATGGAATAAGTTGAAAGGATAAATGTGTATGGTGATTTCAGTTCAGGCAAGTGCTCATTTTCAGAGTGGTCTCCTCATTTGTCTTTCCAGCTTCCACTCCATCTCCTCACTGCCCATATTCTGAACCTGCTGCAAAAACCCTATATTTATACCAATTATTAAAATGAAATCCTCAAGAAAGGCAATCTCATTTTCTTTTGAAATGATTGCTATTCTTACTTCAGTCTCTTTTGTCCTATTGTGTTCCAAATTTTCATTCATGTGGATTTTCTCTACCATCTGAGTGAGTGTCTCTCACAGAGAATTCTATGGACTGGCTATATTGGAGTCACTGAGAGTAGTGAGGGAAATCAGATTTCTGAGCTCTAGTCCACATCTGCTGAACCACAATGCAGTACTCAGCAACTTGCATTTATAAAAGAATCCCAGTTAAGCCTGGCTGGCATGGCTCTGGTGGTTGAGCCTCAATCTATGAACCAGGAGGTTCTGGTTTGATTCCTGGTCAGGGCACATGCCTTGGGTTTTGGGCTCGATCCCCAGTGCGGGGTGTGAGACAGGCAGCCAATCAATGATTTCCTCTGATCATTTTTGTTCTATCTCTGTCTCCCTCTCCTTTCCTTTCTGAAATTAATAAAAATATATTTTTAAAAAGAATATCAGTTAAAACAAATTCAGACCAAACACTGAGAACCATGGTTTAGGGAACTAACATGTAATGGACACAGGCCAGGGACTGATGAGTGATAGCCCATTGATACTGGCAGTTGCAAATACCTTCAAAGTTCAAAGGGGTTTATGGGTCTGCCTCGAAGGCAGGAGGGCCAAGAAGCAGCTATTAGGTAAGTGTGTTTGGAGTTATTCCTACTGGAAATGGGAAAGGCTATAGGTAGCTAAAGTCTTTAATTTAATTTGGTAGAAAAAAGGTCTTAGTGATTTTTTTTTAATTTCATACTAAATAAATGAATGCATTTAATAGTAATAATGACTACTGAGACTTCTACATTAATCTCCTGGCCACATACATTGTGTTCTGCCTTTCTAATTAGGTAATAACGTTATTAATTATGTCTAATGTTTGTATGTGCCTATTAAAATAAATTGAAAACAAAATGGTTTCCAATGATAAAAAAGAACAAAAAATATACATTCCTCATACCAACTAAAGATGACAGCATTGGGATGTTAATGACAATAACTTAGAAAAGGTCTAGGAAGGCAGAATTGTTAAAACAGAGAGTGGCAACAGTCAACATTGTTATTTTGTTTAATTTTATTTATTTATTTATTTATTTATTATTTTTAAAATATGTTTTTATTGATTTTAGAGATAAATGAGTGGGAGCGAGAGAGAAGCATCGATTGCTTGCCTCCTATATGCACCTTGACCAGGGATCAAACCCATAACCTGGGTATGTGCCCTGACCGGGAATCAAATCAGTGACCTTGCAGTGCACAGCGCATGGGATGATGTGCAACCAACTGAAACACATTGGCCGGGACAACAGCTAACATTTTTAGAGCACGGGTGACTTTCAAGGCTTGCCTTTAAATGCTTGCATATTTCATCTCATGTAACCCTTACCACTACCCTGTGAGGTTAGTCTCAGTCACATCCATGATTGTCATTTACAGTCAGATAGAAGAGAAGTCAATCAGTGGCAGGGGCAGACCTGGAACCTACAGTGTCTGATTCCACAGCTCACTATCTTACAACTCTGACTCTCCAAAAAAAATTTCTCATCCAAGCCTCCTCCAAAAGAAATTTCTCATCTCAAACATGGGGATAGAACATTGCCAGACCCAAAAGGTTCTTGTGAGGATTAACGCATATAAATCCTTTAAACGAGTGGCTGGCATAGGAGTACTATGCCTGCATCTTCTATTGTTATTAATTATTAATGGCTAATATAACTGTACCAATGTAACTATAATAATTTATATAATAGAAATGTCAATGATTATTTACTGATAGTTATATTTTATTGGAGAGTAACAAAACAAAAACATGGATAGAGTAATGAATGACTTTTATGAGGACAGAGTGAGATGTCCCTCAAAATGTGTTCTTCCCAACCATCTATATCAGCACATCTGGGATGTTTGTCAAAAAAGAATGAGAATAATAAATATAGAATCTAAGAGCTCCACCAGAGACCTGCTATAATGAGATCCCCAAATTGTATATTTAGCAAGATTCTTAAGTGCTTCTGAACATTAAAGTTTGAGATTCTTGGATTTAGAGGCAAAATTAAAACATGGAGAACTAGAAGAAAAGTCAGCTGTCATACAGTCTACATATTTCTTTGCATGCTTGAGTTAAATATCTTAAAGACATATAGAGCTACTCCTTTGAGGAGATGGTATTTCTGTATTTTTGTCATAGCACTAAATGATTTCTGACTTGATAAAGTTTGCACTTATAATGTAATTAAATCATTTCCATACCATTATGCTCTATTAGGATGGGATTAATTCAAGCAATAAAAATACAATGATAATGGTGATGGATGATGGTAGATAAAGAAGGATAATGATGATAATTATGAGGTGCTTGATGTTTTACATCAAAATTATACAGTCCTACTTTCATTAACTTGGTGCTCAACTATGATGACAAGACTGACTAGCAAACTTTTTAAACAGCAATTCAGAAGTCAGTTCATTTGATTTATTCCACTTAAGATGTACTCTTATATTTCTACTCAGCTTTGCTGGTATCTCTCTCATAAGACTCTAGTTCAAAAATTATACCTTTACAGTATATACTTAAAAAGATCAATGTTGTCCTGGCTAGTTAGAGCATCATCACACAGAACAATGGGTCTTGGGTTCAATTCCCAGTCAGGGACATATACCTTGATTGCAGGTTCCATCCCTGTCCCCAGTTGGGGCATGTGGGAAAGGCAACCAGTTGATATGTCTCTCTCACATTGATATTTTTCTCTCCCCCCCTCTTCCCTCACTTTCATTCTCTCTTTAAAGATCAATGGGGAAAATATCCCCAGGTGAGGATTAAAATTAATTAATTTAAAACACCATCAGCATTAATAAGCATTGAAGAGTAAAAACTGTCTGATAGATGAACTGAATGAAATACCCGGAAAATAGTCCCACCATCAAATTAGGTTCCCAACCTACAGGGCAGTCCATTTTCAAGTATGATAAAATGGCTAAGGAAAAATTACTCTGAATGGGAATTAGACATCTCAATTCCTCGTCCAGTTTCCATCTGGCTATTATTACTTCCCCTAATCAATAATCTAGTATTAAAGAATAAAATTTTTCCAGTTTTGAAGCCTAAAAGGAATCATTGCTGGCATATTCTACAGTGTGTAGGCTGTGTGTAGGTCAGGCACATGACCTACAGCACCCAAACACAAAGGGAGATCTCAGTTGGTATTGATCCTCAGAGAGAATATGATGCCACCTGCCAAAGATTGCCAGAAGGAAGTGACTGGCAAATACGACACTGTGTGTATATCTGTACCAAATCTCAGCTGTCTCATGCTTTGAGAACTGTCCAAAATGCAATGCTTTCTAAGGAGACAGCTAGAAAGGAACCTGGATGCATGCCTTTGTTTCCTTCCCTGTGCATAAATATCTCCACCTGTGCCAGGAGAGGAATACAGGGGGGCAGCACTAGCACTCGGGGTGCTTTTCTTCAATGTCTACCCAACAGCTGCTTGGTTTTCCCTGGCAGCCACTAGAGGCAGCCGGCGAGAAATGTGCCTACAACTCGGAAATTGATGATGACTTGAAGTATGAAAATGAGCATATTCAGACATTTCTCCTCACAAGGAAAGAATAAACAGCCAATACTAAACAAAGTTCATTTCTCTTATGCCAAGATTTTGATGGTGGCAGGCAAATATTTCTTTTTATACCCAACTCTTAGCTGAATGCTACATATCGATAAAGCCTGGGGTTTTTGTATTCATTTTTCTAACTGAACCTTGGAATTTCTCATAAAATCCTTCACTTTACTTGGTAACTGCTGCCATATAAAGCATTTGTTGGAAGTGGAATGGAGAGAGGGAGAGACAGATAGGGAGGGGAAGCAAATTTAGAAAGAATAATGGAGCCCCCAAACCAGAGCAAGCAAAATAAGTTTCATAAGTATAATTAAAATCATCATCTTTCTTTTTCTGGCAACATCGGTGGTACCTGATGGAAGTTTCTTGTAATGGAAATCTATGTGCATGCGTGTGCGTGTGCATGTATATCTTTTTATTGACCTTTTATTGCTGCACATCTGACTGTGCCTGGGAGTGGGAGTGAAGCACAAGGCACACAGTGGCACACTGAAACTGACCTGCACTGTCTCCCAAGGGCCATTTGTGTATATCGCTTCCCAACTTTTTTGTGTTCAGTGATGCCCCAAGGATAGCTTGAAAGTAGCATTTGTAGGTTACTTTCACCACATAAATCAAAAGATGCTCTTTAATCAGAGCCTTTTCCTCCAGAAAGCCAATCCTATATAATAAGAGAGGAATTACTAATTAGCCATTACAGCCTGAGGCTTAATGACCAAGCAGGTCATGTCAAGATCACAGATCAGTAGGAGGATGGGCCAGCCAGGTATAAGCCAAGCAGGCTGTGGAGAGCTAAAGGAGGGGGCAGGGCATCAAGCAATAAGGAGGGGTTGAGGGGAGCTACAGGAGGGAGTGAGTGACCTACTGGCACATGGATTCATGCACAGGGCTACTAGTCATTAAATAAACATTTAACAGACTCCACTGGCCACACAGAGCCTTCTTGACATGTATCTGCAACCATAATTGAGCACCTACTGTGTGCTAAGAGCTTTGCCTGTGTATCATATTTAATCCTTACAACTATTCTTAAGAAGGGGCAAGAGACCTATTCTCCCTGAGAGACAAGGAGTCTAAAACCTCAAAGGTTCAGTTAATCATCTAATATCACAAAGCTTTAGCTGAAACAGAGTTTGAGTCCCAAATCTAATTCCAGGTGAATGAATTATTACATCCTGGAGAAAAGTTCTCTCTACTAGTAAGAAAATCATGATATAAGCATGCCAATGGACATTCAGCATTGTAATGAGCATGGAGGATGCACCCTGGATGTTTAAGAAGTCTTAAGGGAGATGTTGAGGGCCACATCTTGTAGGAGTAAACATTCTCCACTAACTTAGTTTGTTTATAGGTCCAACGAAGACACAAAGGCATGATTATCAAATCTATTGATATCATAAAAGTTGGAAAGACATATTATCTCACTTGTCTATTGTACATATTTGTGTTGACCATCTTATATCTTTACTGAAAAAAGTGAGTTGTACAAAGCTAAATAAACAAAATGAATGTCGTATGCAACAGTTGAGAGAATAATATGAATCCTAAAGAGCAAAGATTTATGGAGGAGTCTGAAGACTGCCTTTAGCTCTGGAGACTGTTCTGTAGTAGAGCCTCTTCAGTCTTTCTCTAGGGAGTGAAATTTATCCAACATAGGAGAGATATTGGAAAAAGCATTCCATTTCCATAGGGGAAGGGATTTTCTAGCATAAGGTAGTACACTTCCCATCTCTGTTTACTTGAGGAGAATCTTGAAGGTATCTCTCATAGACTAATGATTACATATACAGAATTTGGAGGCAGATGGCAGGTTCAAATCATAGCTCCTTTGCTTACTAGCTATTTCATTGTAGATAAGTCTCATCACTATCCTCCTCTGTAAATGAGAATAATAATAGTATCTACATCAATGGGTTTTGTAAGTATTAAAAGACATTATGTATATAGTTACACAGAAAGTGCTAGAATAGTGCATAGCACAAGATCAGTTATGTAAACCTTCACTCTTGTTATGGTAGAAGAGAATTCCTGCTTTGGGATAAATCAGAAGCTTTATCAAGTTTAATTATCTGTGGTTTTGTGTTTAGTTAACTTTCTCTTGGAACACAGTGCCAAACTCTTGGACAGCCTACAACAAAAACTTGTTGATGAACTGAGACCCATAGTCTTTTAATGGTCTTTATTAAGAATTCAATAAAAAGATGATAGCATAAATTCTACAAAGGAAGTGGAGGGAATATTCATTAAAAGGCCAATCCCTATGAGTCTCAGCTTTTCTCTGAACATTTCTGAATATATTAAAATACATAAAATATCATATTCCAAGAAACAGCCCCAAATACTAGCCTTCTCTTTTAACAATATATTAAAAGTCATATTCCTGCCCCAGCTGGTTTGGCTCAGTGGATAGAGTGTCAGCCTGTGAACTGAAAGGTCCTGGGTTTGATTCTAGGCAAGGGCACATGCCTGGTTGCAGGCTTGATCCCCAGTGGGGGGCATGCAGGAGGCAGCCTATCAATGATTCTCTCTCATCATTGATGTTTCTATCTCTCTCTCCCTCTCCTTTCCTCTCTGAAATTAATAAAAATATATTTAAAAATCATTTTCCTAATTTCATAACTTAGAAAATATTTTTGATTTTTATTGAAATAGGAAGTAAATTGATATATGGCAGTCATTGGGAATAAAAGCTACCTTTCTTCCTTTTTGGACACCAGTTTTATATATTTTTTTTAAATAATTAGTATTTACCTATTAGTTTTGGTAAATGCTCTCTGTAAACAAAAGATACACAGAGAGTTGTTCCCAAAAGAAGTCATCATCATTTCATCCTTGAATTTCTAAGAGGCAAACTTGACTCTAATATTGCTCATCGATACAAACCAGTGACTTCAACATAAAAGTTATCCAAACCCTGGGAACTGAATTTGATGCAGTCAGAGCCATTGTTCTAGGAATGACATGCCCATAAAGAAGGAATAAACTATTTATTTTTAGCCTGAAGAATAGAAGACTAAAGAGAAAAAAATATTGTGTAATACTTATTTCAAAAATATGAAGATTATTACATGAGAGATAGTTACCATATGTTCTTCATGTCCCCTGAAGATAAACAAAAAGAAAGCAAAAAATGATACAGTTTACATGAGAGCAATAGGGATTTTGGATAATGATTTCAAAAAGAATGCCTGGGTAACAAGTGCCATCAAGTATCAGAACAGGTTACCAAGAGGCTGAGTGAAGTCTTTTTCTCTGGGACTGTAAGCTGTGTATACACAGTTTTCCAATTTGTTTCACCACCTGCTTTTCTATTTGTATTAATGAAGAAAGAACAAGAAAAACTAACCCCTTCCTTCCCAGGATATAAAGACAAGCAAATGATCACTACAAAAGACTTTAAGTCTCCTTCTGCATTTTACCTCAGAAGAGCCTCATTTTTATCCCACTTTGTCCCAACTGGCCTTAGAATTCCAGATTCTCCACTAGTTCTGAGATACCTGCTATTTCATACACAGGCTACTTCCATTCTTCTAACTGCTCCTTCTTTCTTTAATAGTTCTTTCTGTCCTACTCTACACTCATCTTAAATATGAACACATTCTTTTGTGGAAAATATAATCCATTTTCATGAATTCAATCATCATCTTTGGGTGGCGAATTCACAAATCGACAGCTTTAGTTTTAGCCTCCCTTCCAAACTCTAGTTTAGGATCACCTGACTGATTAATGGGTATTCTCACTTGCCTATCTCATAGTCATCAAAACCTCAAAACTCTCACCTCCACAAAAGCCACCTCTTTTGTTTACATTTTAAAAAATATATAAATATATATTTTTATTGTTTACAGTATTAAAGAAGTCCCCTATCTCCCCCCTTTTTCCTCTCTCTTCTCTTGACTTTTTAATAACATTCATTGATACCTTAATTTATTTTATGTATCAGCCTTAAAAATGTATCCCTTTTACCTTCTCTGTTCTAGGCATCCCCCAAACTCCCACTTTCCCACCCCCAATCAGTGACTGAACACTGGTTCTCACATTTCTTGTTCTATTATACTATTCACATGTTTATTTCCCATGGCTACTGTAAGCACATACTGAACATCCCTGGCTCTCTACCTTGGCATTCAGGGCCTTTTATCAGCTGGCCCTAAGTCACTTTCCCATAGTTATCTGCCATTTAAAGCCCTTCTACTTGAGCCAAACTTATCTGGAGCTGCCTCTCACCCATTATTCAGAATTTCTGTCTGAATCTTATAGTGTTGCCCCAAATCTGCTCAAAGCCCATGTTCCTTGGACAGCTCCAGTAAATGGTGGTTGTCTCTTTGTTCACACATTTATTTTGTTCTCAACACATATTACCTCAAACTTTCAATTGCTTTTTTTCTTGTATATTTTTTTAACATATAACTTTTTTTTCAATTGCTAAGACATTGAAAGCACGTATTCTTACACATGTGTATACCTTCTCTCCTAAGAAATACATGTTAATAAATATTGACTTAATTGATTTTGCCACCTTTGAATTAGAGTGTTTCTTCTTTTTCTGTGTGACCAGAATAGTCACAAAGGAAGCTCAGCACATTTAATTTTGTCCTCATCAGACTAGTAACTTTAATCAATCATTTAGTCTAAAGCTTGTTTAGTCCATCATCTAAAAATTGAAAGGAGCAAAAGGAAAAGAATAATATAAAGTTAGAGAAAGAAAAAGAAAGAAGTGGGAAGCAAAGAAGGAGGAGGGAGAAAAACAAAAAATAAGAGAAAGAAAATTCCATGCTTTGCTTCCTCTAAGTTTGGCAATTTAGAAATTACCTGTGATCCGGCTCACAGATAATTTCCCATTTTGGAGAATCAGCCGGAAATATCATAGCTCACATCAGTTATTCTCTGGAGACTATCCCTCAGTTTTAAGGTTTCTAAGTAAAATAGTCAACCACTTAATTTCTCCTTCAATAAACCAAGATCCTGGCCCATTCAATTAACTTATTTGAATGGAATTGCTGCTGCTCAGCTTCTAAGCACCATGGTTGAATTTCCTTCCTTTAATTCTAGCAATATTACCTCTTTGGCTACCTTAACATTTTCTATAATTTTCCCCCCTTTAGTACTGAGTAAACAGTAATTCATATTCTTCTGTGGGGCACTGTTGTTTAGTAAAGCAAATTATATCATTCTCACTAAACCCATCAAATCCAAATACTAAAAATGCATTTCTCCTGGTGGCATAAACAAATTGGTCTTTAAAACACAGAACATCATAATAGATTGTCATTGGATATTCACTATACACTTGTTGGTGTATTTACAGTGTTTCTACTAAATAAAAAAGAATTAATCAAGGGAAAACAGCCAAGTTCAGAATGTTTTAAATCTATATTATATATTGTCAAAATAGCTTTTAAATAAATGTGAAAGTGAGTATTTGCAATTCAAAACAAGAACACATAGAGGGAAATAGAAATGCTTCCATTTCATATAAATCACATTAGAAAGAAGTTATTTGAATCATCCATTTTCTACCAGGCTCATGGAAAAAAATAGATGGAAGAGTGAAAGAAGAGTATTCCCCCTCTCAGAAATTATCCTTATAATGAAAAAGAACCACCTCTAGAAATAAAGAAATAAAGAAAGAGTACAAAAACTTGAGCAGGAGGTAGGATGATTCAGAAAATGATAACAATAGCCTTCTGACAGCACAACCATCATTTTGATACTCTAAGATGAACTCTAGAATCATATAACAAGTGCTTATTAATTACCTAGTATGTGACTGGCACTGTCTTTGGTTCTTGGGAAACATGAAAGAGGCACAAGATTTGATACCTCTACTGAAGGAGTAAGTGACCTAATGTGTGGTATAAAAGTAATGCAAAAGAGAAATCGAAAGGGAAATCCAAGTCCATGTGGGATACTGTAAACCATTAACATTGACTAAAAGAGAAATAACAGAAATTCAGAGAAGTGACATACAAGTGTTTAATGGAATAGTCCATGTGTCTTCATAAAGGAGCCATGAAAAATGTGGGACTGGAGATGGGGCCTTCAGTAATTGCTTCATCTTGATTTGGTGGTCAGAAGATATGAGCAGACATTTTCAATGGGAATCTTCAAGAAAAGGTATGGATAACCAAAGAACTTATATGCATATATGCATTGCCCATGAATACAGACAATAGAGTCTTGAAGGCCTGGGGTGGGAACTGGGTAGAGAGGGAAAATAGAGGAATAAAGGGCCTTTCTAATACTCTCAACAAGGAAGATTAAAAAATAAGAACAGGTATAGAAACAGGATTGATAAATAGAGAGCAGTTAAGGGAACCACCCCAGTTGGGGAAGAGTCTGTGTATTGTTCAGTGCAGAAAAATCAATGTTGCTAAACCAATTTTTGATGGTATTGAAGATAGAAACTTGAAAGATAGCATTGCATGTGGTTAAGGCCACCAATGGGATGCCTGGCTTGGATCTTTGACTGTGGAACCAGCAACAACAAATGAACTAAATAAGAACAAAAACAGATTCAGAGGCAGAACAGCATCAAACAATCTGTCAAATTAAAGCAACAAGGATGGAGGAGGGTTGGGGGGGTAATAGATCAACCAAAGGACTTTTATGCATGCATTTAAGCACAACCAATGGACACAAATTACTGGGGGTTAAGGGAGGCTGGGGGAAGGGCAGGGGAAAAAAGAGATATTTGCACTAATCTTTGTAATACTTTATGTAATTAAAAAATAAAATGTAAAAAAAAAGCAAAGGAGAAAAAATAATAAGAATTCATTAAAGCACTCTGAGATTTTTAATAAATCACAAAGTGGGGAAAAATATAAAATGCAGATTACTAAGGAAATAGAAAAAGAGAAACAAAAGCTCTGATCAAAGCATCCAACAGTCTTTTTTTAAATTTTATTGATTTTTTTTTACAGAGAGGAAGAGAGAGATATAGAGAGCTAGAAACATCAATCAGCTGCCTCCTGCACACCTCCCCCTGAGGATGTGCCCACAACCAATGTACATGCCCTTGACAGGAATTGAACCTGGGACCCTTGAGTCTGCAGGCCAATGCTCTATCCACTGAGCCAAACCAGTTAGCGCATCCAACAGTCTTAATATCAAGAATCAGGTTCAGGCCAGATGGTGTGGCTCCGTGGTTGAGCATTGACTTATACACCAGGAGGTCATGGTTCAATTCTCAGTCAGGGCACTTGCCTGGGTTGTGGGCTCGATCCTGAGTGGGGGTGAAGTGGGGGAAGGATTTAGGAGACAGCTGATCAATGATTACCTCTCATCATTGATGTTTCTATCTCTCTCTCCTTCTCTGAAATAAATAAAAATATATTTTTTAAAAATCAGGTTCAAATGACTCACTTGATGGATTTACTAAGACTTTTGTTCAGAGAAAAAACCCATCATTACCCCTACTAAAAACAAAATTAAAAATTAAAATAATCGATGTCATTGATTATTGTAGCATATGACCACCTGTGTCTTTTTGCCCATTTTTGTATTTTCCTTATGGTTGCAGAAGGCCAAGGCAGTTACCGTATATCTAATATGACCATACCTCAAACTAAAAAGTTCTTTCTGCAGGAATTTAGATTGGGATTTTGGAGTGTCAATCTAGCTGTTCTCTTAAATCAGTATGAAGCAAACCTGAGAATTGCCATATAAACACTGGGTTCTAGAAGCAGCAAAGACTAATCTGAAAACAGAGACTAAAAAAATAGAGAAGAATATGCCCAAGCTAGGTGGTTGGACACTGGAAGAGAAGGAGAGATGTGTAGTTAAGGCTAACCTACCCCAGCTGAGCACAGCCCACATCACTGAACCCCACTTGACCCTCTGGCCCATGAGTGAGTCCAGCTGAGATTAGCAAAGTCATTTAGCTAATCCCAGTCTTCAAATAGCTGACCCTAAACCAACCTATAGCTGCATGAGAAATAAATGCTTATTGTCCATGCTGCCAGAATTTTGTGGTTGTTAGTAATCCATACAGCATCCTAGCTAATAAAAGAGTGATATGCAAATTGACAATCACTCCAACACACAAGATGGCCTTCCCCATGTGGTCAAAGATGGCTGTCCCCATGTGTACACAAGATGGTCACTACAAGATAGCTGGTAGGGAAGGGCAGTTGTGGGTGATCAGGCAAGCAGGGGAGGGCAATTGGGAGGGATCAGCACTGAAAAGGAGGGAAGTTGGGGGGGACCTAGGCCTACAGAGGAGGGCAGTTAGGGGCATTTGGGTTGGCAGAGGAGGGCAGTTAGGGACAACCGGACTGGCAAGGGAGAAAAGTTAGGGGTGACCAGGCCATCAGGGAAGGGCAGTTGGGGGTGACCAGGCCTGCAGGAGAGGGCAGTTGAGAGTGACCAGGTTGGCATTGGAGGGCAGTTGGGGAGACCAGGCTGGAAGGGGAGGGCCATTAGGGGCAACCAGGTTGGCAAGAAAGGGCAGTTAGGGGGTAATCAGGTTGGCAGGCAGAAGTAGTTAGGGACAATTAGGCAGGCAGGCAGGCAGTAGAATGGTTGGGAACCAGCAGTCCTGGATTGGAGAGGGTGCAGGCTAGGCTGAGGGACACACACACCCCTGTTGCACGAATTTGTGCACCAGACCTCTAGTATTATATAAATAGCCAATTGAATTGAATTAGTAACATTTTTACCTAATTTGAGTTGCACAAGATACCTTTATATTCTTACAATGTGTTTTCTTATTGCACAAATCAGTTCAAGCAAGCAAACAAAATCTAATAGACTAAAACATGTTAGCAAATGCCACAACACATTGAGGCCAACATTCTTTTTTCCTATAATGTGGGAGTTCCTATGCAAATCACCAACAGGTATGATCCAGGCCTTGAAGTCATTCATTTCATTCAACCTGCTTAAACCAGCCAACACTCTCCTTCACTTCATCATTGTTCCTCAGTCCTTCTACCCTGTCCCCCACCCTGCTCACAGTGTGCTATTTCTTTCCCAGAACTTATTTTCTCTTCCAAACCATCTCAAGTTATTTATTCTACTTCCTATTCATTCAGCCATGCTATCAAATAGTGATCTTCACAGTAAATGGATCTGCTACAGGGATTTGTAAGAGAGAATGGTTGATTAGGTCACACTGCTTCATCCTTTCTACCTATAATCACTTCTGTTTCATGAGCCTCCATGGAGATGCAACATTTTAATCCAAAGGTATGAATCTCTAATAGCAAAATTTCTAACGCTGTGATGGATGGGGAAGTTTTCTCTCTAAACCCCTTGAGTATAGCCTGGATCGCATGGCTTCTAAAGGCATGGACCAATCTATAACAATAAAAGCATAATATGCTAATTAGAACAGACATTCTTGTGGATGCCCTTCCAGAAGATTCTGGGGCTGTGAGGGAAGTCCAGGTCCCAGGCGCCAGAGGGAAGCCAGTGCCAGCAGCAGCCGGGGGAAGGAAGGCCTACTCTTGCACAAAGTTTGTGCATCGGGTCTCTAGTCATATAATATAAAGGAGAGTTGTCAACATTTTTTTGCTGAGCAGTTTGCTTTTGTTCCCTGCAGACACTTGGAAGAAAAACAAAACTGGAGAAAGAGTAGAGCGTCTGGGTATGCCTACATGTGTGTCTGTGGGTTGGTGGGCAAAATGAGTCCTGGGTATCAAAACCTTAGGAAAGACTTGAGACTCATCACTTTCTAGCATTTTTCCAAAGGCATGCCCAGGTTTCCCACAGTGCTGCAACCTAGGTCATTCTAAGAAGGACAATGCAGGGAGGAGAAGGTTTTCTTTCTTCATTTCTGCATTTCCCAAAGGCCTCCTGACACAGGGAGATTGATGGTGGCCGGTGACAAGGATCAGGAAGTCCACCCCTTGCTGCCTAGGCTCCAGAAGTCACATTTGTCATTCCCAGGGCTTTCTCCTCAGTAGGAACTTCCTGCCAGTGGGCCTGGCTTGAGTGCTCTGAGGACAGAGACAGCAGCACATGAGGGACATCATTCTTCATCACCCAGATGGAAAAGGGAAGGATAAGAACAGGAGGGAAAAAGAGCCATCTATGACTGGGATTGATTAATTACCAATTTTGACAGTGACAGGAATGTGAAAAAAAGAGAAGGTAAAAAAAAACAAAAACAAAACAACAACTTTATATAGCCTCCTACACAGAATATAACTGTACCTTAAATTAGAAGAATCAGTTAGTCATGTCAGATGTCTTACAGGCAGAATCTGAGAATTTGGAAACTATAAATAAACAAATAGAGCACAAAACTTGTATTTGCCCAGCACATCTAGACTTGAAGGTACAGGGAGATGATCTCTGGAAACAAAAGCCAGGTGTATGAACATGCATTTCATTTTTACCCTGTGCACTCTGTTTCTGTACTGGTGACAAAAGGCAACTGCAGCCAACACACAGAGATACAGAGACCTCTGGGGCCTCATTGCCTCTCTGCTCTTGGGAATGAGAGTCCATAACTCCTGGTTTCTTTTGTGGGAGTTGACCAATAGAAATCTTTGTCTTTCCCTTACTTTCTTCCACAGCATCAGCTAGCCTCCAAACTACCCAGACAAAATGCCCTGCAGCTACCTTTTGCTGTGCCAGAAACCCCAGGAGCAGAACTATTCCTTTGATTAGAGAATCCCATTCTCCCAGAGTCCTCAGTGAACAGGAAATCTGCTCACTTGGAAGTTCCTAAAACAAATTGTCAGCTTCACATTGTAGCCCAAGGCTAGGAAGTTCCTCGGTTCTTCTGGAAACAGAGGGAAGGAAAAGATGGTTTGGCACTTCTGCATGTCAAAGGAAGTTAAAGTGTGCCAGTGATAAAAAAAAAAAAAATCTGAGCAATAACTGGGAACAGCCCTTGGTGAAGGAAAGAAGAATGTTGGGAAAATGCAATATCAGTGACTGAGTCAAATGTAAAGCCTGGGTCTCTAAGAGTCCTAGAAACCTCTTTGAGAAAGCTATTTTTCCTCCAAAGAAAATATCATTGATAGAAAGAACACCCTCTAAAAATTGTAGTAATCACTTTAGACTATAAATTGTTTAATTGCCTAAATGTTTGAAGAGATTTAAAGCACTTCCAGTTTTAAGTTTATAAATAATTATTTCTACCAATCCATTTATGGGATTGTGTCGTTTGGATGTCATTAATCATATCTGAGTGCTGAAGTCATCAGTGGGGTATGGTACTTCAGGGGTCAACAATTGTGTTCCATTTTTTTGGTAGGAATTCTAAGATACTCTCATGAAAAACACACACAGTAGAAAACATTTCTACTCATTCAGGACTCTCCTGTAACGTATCTTCCCCATTCATCTTTTCTAAACTAATCTCTTCAAGGTGTTTCCACATAACTGATTGAACGAGAAATTTAAACAGATTTTTCCTCACCCACTAGTTACTTTGGTCACTTGGAACTGCAATTTCATTTGAGAGATGTTTTCTCAGTTGTTAGTAAAATGTTCAGAGTTTATAACAATTAATAAGCATTGCTAAACACTTGTAAAATTAAAAACAGACTGCAACATAAGCTTAGAACAAGGATGTATGCAAAGATTAATGAAAAGGAAAAGTAGCCTAAATTTAAATCAATTTGATTCTGAGACACTCCCTTACTTGCTCACATTTCTCCTGTTCCCTCCTTTAGCCATACCCCTTGTTCTGTGACACTGTTAATACACTACTAAAGGTTGAAATAAATCTCTCTAACCAATCTCTTGCCTGTGCAATTTAAAACCAAAGTCAGATCCAGAGGGTGAAATCCATCTCTCTTACCCCTTTAGTGTTCTCTTTAATTTATGTTCCTTTTAAACATCAGTATTCTTATTTAGAGGCTACAGCATATTTATATCACCACCATTCTTCCCAGAAGTTCCAGAGCACTTCTATTAGAAAGCCAAAGGGTAGGTTTATCATGGTGGCTAATTCTATACCAGAATGACAGACAGATCTTTTTACATACTGCTTCACTTAGTGTGTTAACTCCAATCTTGCCAGTGACAAAACTCGCACAAAGTAGGTGCTTAGCAGTGTTAATGACAGATTTTCAGACCAGGAAGAGACCTTCAGGAACATCTAAGTAGTGATTCTGCGCACTAAGGAGGCGAAGTCACTTATCTATCCTGAGCAAATAAGCGGATGAAACATCACGTTCCTTTTGAAGATTTTTCAAGGCACGTCAGACATAGTCCAACTCTGAAATGCAGTATGCTTACCAGTCAGAACACATACCGGAGTCAAATGGAAATCCCTGACCCTGCTATAAATTCTGTCTTCAGGGAAATCTTTCTCAAGGACTAAAAAAATCACAATATAATACGTCTGGAGAGACACAACAAACCTGTCACCCTTTTGATGAATCAATAAATATGTTTTTATTGTTACTGTGAAATAGGTTATATATGTATCTAGTTGTATGACTACTTTTTAATGCATGAAATAACGTGGGATCGCACTCGTCATGAATTGACTTACAGTTCTTGCTGTTCTGTGTCACCACAGAAAGTTAATATTCACAGAACTAACTGCATATATCTTTCCAGGAAGAAACTTGCTGGTTTTGAAAAGTCATTGCTACAAAAGTAAAAGCCCTGCTCCTACCTAGATGACTTGAATGTTGCTGTGGAAATTCTCCAAATTCCAAGTTCCTATGTCTACTGCTTATCCCCTCCTCCTTTACCTTTTGCTTCCTCCTAATCCTTACCCTCCTTTCACGTTGCCACCCAATAAAATCACATGAGTCCTCAATAAGGACCAAGGGAAAAGGGCCTAAGTATTTACCACAGCCTGTTGGAACATAGTAAACCAACTCTGGCTATTAAAAGTGCAGTGGGTTTAAGGCTAGCTGGTGGTCCCCCTGGTGAGTTTGAAATATTTGACAAACTTGCCTTGGTAGTTTTGCTTTGGGGAAGAAATTTCCCTTTGTTGAAGATTCATTAACAATATGTCCTGGATATCCTATGGAAAGGAAATATTCTATGCGGGCTATTCCCCCAAATATATGCACTAGAGATTTTACCTTTGTATAGTCTAAGGAAAGAATCATTTGTTGTATAGGCCAAAGGGCTAGCAGCAATGTAATCTGCTTCAAAAAACTCTTTCATTGACATATTTTGATATTTAAATAATGTGGGCAGTGTCTGAAATAGGGGACTTGAAATATTCCTTAAAGCTTGCCCATAATGTTTGGAAAGTGACTTATCACCACCACTCTTACCATCACCATCAATTTTACAATATAGATTCACTTTGAATTCATTACACAAAATACTAGATTTAATAAATTCATGCTACTTTCTCACTTTACCCATTGCCCCCTAACAGTGTGTTACAGGAATTTTCCTGGCAAAGTCAAATGAAGGATCAAGCGAAACATATATAACTACCACTGTATAAAACGATAGAAACTCCAGCTGACCTCTTATGGTAAAAACAAATAAACAACAAAACCACCTTGTGCCTACCAAATGCAAACAAAATCTACCAATGTTTCACCAAGATTCAATTTGCTGCATTACAGAACTGGGTATTCTTCCACATGCTCAATAAACACTTCCTGAGTCCCTGATTTACAGAAAGCATCATGCTGAGATGAGAGACATGGGGAGTGGCACATACACAGGGCACCGCCCAGGCCATCAACTGTTAGTAACACCAGCTGAGATGATCTTCAGTTCCACCTAGGATGGCTCATTGTTGAAACTCTCAGAAGAATCTTGTTTTAATAATTTATCACCTATAAAAATCTATGATTGTAGTGAATAACATATGGTATGCTATTTCCCCCCAAGCTTACACCCCCTTTAGAAGGATTAATCCATGAAAGGTGCATTAACTGTTGATAGGGTAAATCCCTCTGGTGAGCCTTGAATTATTCTAGGGGGAAATAAGACATTTACTTAGAACCCAGGGGAAAGGATCATTTAATCTGTTTTAGTTCCACATGCCTTTGTCTGTAAACGTTAGATAGTAATACCTTCTACCTCAGAGGTATATTGTGAGGATAATGAGTTGGAACCACTTAGCCTGGAAATAAGTGTAAATAAGTGTTATCTCTATTTAACAATAATAAAAAGAACAATACAGTGTCCTGCCACCTATGTAAGTTGGAAGTCATTCTGGAAATTTACTCACTTGCTTTAAAGAGGCACTCCAACCTTGTTCATGGTACACTGATTTGAAATTGTTCAAAAAGAAATTATTGGCCCGCTTGAAAACTGCAGGCAGCACACCTTGGTGCTCTGGCCAGTGCTCCCCCATTTTAGAATATTCCTACGTGAAGGGCTCATGGGCTTAGTTCACTACGAAAGCAGAAATACTGAGGAGGAAACTCAGTAGGAGGAGATGTGTCTAGATGCTTATTCCCCTTCATTGAGGTTCATAAAGCATATAGATCAAATGCTCAATGCTATTAGGAGCAGAGAAAAATGCCAGAATCGATGC
Source organism: Murina feae (assembly GCA_004026665.1). NCBI lineage: Eukaryota > Metazoa > Chordata > Mammalia > Chiroptera > Vespertilionidae > Murina > Murina feae. The sequence continues at coordinate 2,538 of PVJC01029956.1, read as the reverse complement.
AGCAACACATTTTGTGCTTGTCCTGAATTAATGTTTCCATATCAGTGTTGTTCCTGATTTAACTTCCTGTTAATGGCCTTAAGCATTTGATCTATACTTTTTGCCAGTTCCAATACAGAAAACTCCACATCATGGATTCCCTAGAGAGTCAGGAGGAAAGAAATCTGCAAAGCCACCAGAAATGTCTAGGAGCTAAAGTAGGTCTGAGTGACCCTTCTTGGGAGGTAATTATTATAGAGAAATGTGATACTCTCACATCACACAATACAGGTACGATCAAAGTGAGAGTTCACACTGCTCACAATAATTAAAGTGAAGGTCCTTTTTAAACAGTAAAGTTTTATAGTCATTACAATGTTATTGACTATATCCCCTATGCTGTTTTTGTAACTGACAATTTGTATATCTTAGTCTGTTCCTTTTTTCACCTATCCCTGCAACTAACTCCCCCATTCAACTGACAACCATAAAAATGCTGATTTCAGTTACTATTAGATGATCACTTTGTTAAGTTACACAAATGTCCAATCACTATATTGTACACCTGAAAAGAATATAATATTGTTTGCCAATTGTAATTTAAATTAAAAAAAAAAAGAAAAATAGAGAAGTTTCAGAGAGTTGTTTCCCTCTCATGTTCTCTGCCTTTAGGACAATTTCAATAAATAACTGGAAAGCATGAAAAGATCTAGCAACTATTTTGTGGTCTTCAAAAATGAGTCCTATCATGACTGGACCATTACTTTCTAAACTGGATTCACTGGAGGTGTCAGTAGGTGATACATGTAAAAGAAAGCTGCCCTGATACAATAATATAGAGATACAGGTCAGATTAGCTCTAATGCCTAGTACATATTTGCATAGTACATATTTGTATGTTAAAAGTTCTGAGAAGTCCCACAGTAAAACAAAATTTAAAAATTTGTATACTACTCTATGTGTATCAAATGTATTTAAGTAACAGTGTGTGTGTGTGTGTGTGTATGAGTGTATTTCTGTGTGTGTGTGTGTTTCAGATAATACTTGAAAAAAATAATTTGCCGGCACATCTATCAATTTCATGTTTATCCACTAAAGTGGAACAAAATAAAATAGAATAGCTAACATTTACCGAGTGCTTAATATATGCTAGCAAGAAAGTTATCCTAAATAGTTTGAATGTATCAACATATTTTATTTACCCTCCCAGAAACCCTAGGAAGCATGTACTATTTGTATCCTACCAAATGATCAAATAAGTTCTGGAGGTCAGTCAGATAGTAAATGGTGGGGCCAGCCTTCACCCTGGAAGCCTGTCTCAGGTCATCTCACCAGCATGCAGGTAGAAAACCTGAAGTGATTTCAGAGAAGTTCCAGAAACTTTACAAAATCTTGGGAGAAAATAATAAGAAAAGTGCTTTTTCATCTGGGAAAGTGATTGCTTAAAAGAAAGAATAACATCCCCGTATACAAAATCAGATTCAAGTAAAAATTTAACTGTAGGAAAAAATACACAGGAATCAAATTGCTAAAAAATAATAGAGGAGGTAGAAGTAGTAGAATTGTTTTCTCATGAATATTTTCAGATGAGAGTGTTTTACCACATATACCTCTTAGGCCAATCTTTACTAAAATCAAGAGGATCAATATCCCTAAATTCTTAATTATTTCACATGAAGAAGTTGATAGGACATACCCAGTGATGAAGGTGACTTTCCTTCATCATCAGTGAGCCAGCCCACAGAAAATGTCCTAGATACTAATACTCCCACCTGAGAAATGAGCCCGTTAGAACTGAAATAAAAAAATGAAACTTAAAAGGCACAAATAACAATTTAATAACCTCTTGAAATAATGAAACTCTTTATAAACACATCCACTGTGTGAGCTATACTCTGTGATATATCCTGTGATGACAGCTTATTGATGAAAATGCAGTACCACTCAACTGACACAAAAACCATAAAATCCTGAGACTATGTACAGATAAGGTAAAATGTTTTCCAGCATCCTTAACTATCCATATCATCTTTTGTTATATAAACAATAAAAATAAGAAGACTAAGGGAAGATTGGGGAGCAATTTCCACTAAGGAGTGTCAAGAAATATTTGTTCCTGATAGGAAATCAAATGGACAAACAAACAAACCAAGCAGAACTATGTCATGGCGTGAACAGCGGAATCCCAGAGATAATATTTCCTTGAACAGTTTCCCTCAGCCATTCATCCCTGCACCCTGCACTCCTGGCCCCAGCCATTAGTGAGACGTAAGTCCCGCATGATTCTGTTCTCCTTTACTGTCCTCCAGAGAACCTGTCAGGGAATGCATGGCAGAATGTCCATTAAATTAATGTCTGTGATGGGACTGGAATTTATGTCAAATTTCAGAAAGATAGAGATCATGCTTCTTAGTGCTATTCTGAGAAGAACAAGGAAATCTATCCATATCTGGCAAATGTTATCTTGGAATCTTTTCTCCTCCTTTCTTTTTTTTTCAGACAAGCACAGATCATCTCTTGCTCTTCCCTTCCCTTCCCTTCCCTTCCCTTCCCTTCCCT